>PVJC01028708.1:0-22373 GCA_004026665.1 Murina feae | reverse complement strand
GCTCCGGCATGAGTCAGCACCAAACTGCATGAGTCAGCACCAAACTGCATGAGTCAGCACCAAACTCGCTGCCACCTTTCCTGGACCCCCCTCTCTCTCCAGATGCCACAACCCAGCACCCTCTCCCACACTCCAGCCACAGGTAAATGTCTGTATCCACAATGCCTTATGCGTGGGGCTCAGTGCAGTTAGACTCCGAACACAGAGGCGGGAGGGGCTGCGGCCGCGCGTGTGCCTCTCCTGCTGGCACGCTTCAGTCTTTACTGTGGACCCAGATGTAAAATCCACTTCGAGGGGGCACCTTCTCTCCTGCCCGCACGCCCCAGCCCTTTCCTGATTGTGAAGCCGGATCGAGAATTCCCTGCCGACCAGCAGTTCCACGGACCCTCTTTCCGCTGCGCCGCCGGTCCCGGGAGACGCGGCTGGGTGCCGGCGCCAGTGCCGCGCGGAGCCTTTCCAATCCTCAGGGCTAAGGTCTGGTAAAATATCTTTCCCAAAGCCTTGAATTTACCTCTGTCAGAAGTCTTCTTTCTTCTCCAGCTGCAAGCTGTCTCCCAGCTCGATCTCCACTGCCAATTCGGTCTGGAAACTACTCGTTTCAGCTGCTTTCCCTATCTGCTCTGGGACAAGGCACTGTATACGTCTGCCTAAACCGCCGCCATTTTTTCTACTCCTGTTAGTGCTTTTTAAATCTCTATGCCTTGGGCAACTCCTGACTTCTACCCAAGACTGTGGACTTTGGAGACACATTGCCTCGGTTTGAATCCTTGTTCTACTGTTATTTATTGTTTGACCTTGCGCATACTTAACAGCACATTTTTCCATCTATGAAATGATACCTACCTTATAGGGAGTTGTTAGGATTAGATGAATTTAATTCAATAACATGCTTAGAACAATACCTGTTGCTCTAATTACAAGTGATCTGTAACAGTTGTTGTGGTCATTATTCCTATTTTTAGAGTTATTTTTCCTCTAAACCAGGGGTTGGAAACGTCCAGCCTGCAGGCCATATAAGGCCTGCAAAATCATTTTGTCTACTCCTGCCAAAGCTTCAGGTGTGAGTTAATTAAATCTTTGCACAAATATAGCAGACTATTTTTTACAATATATTTTATTGATTTTTTACAGAGAGGAAGGGAGAGAGATAGAGAGTTAGAAACATCAATGAGAGAGAAACATGTCAGCTGCCTGCTGCACACCTCTTACTGGGGATGTGCCCACAACCAAGGTACATGCCTTTGACCGGAATCAAACCTGGGACCCTTCAGTCCCCAGGTCAACGCTCTATCCACTGAGCCAAACTGGCTAGGGTAGCAGACTAATTTTAAGTTGATAATTTTATATGGTGAATCCTATATAATAATCCTATATAATACAGAGGTAATATGCAAATTGACTGTCATGCCCTCGCACAAGATGGCCAGCTCAAGATGGCCTGCAGGGGAGGTCAGTTGAGGGTGATCAGGCCAACAGGGGAGGGCAGTTGGGGGGGAACCAGGTCGGCAGGGGAGGGCAGTTGGGGAGGAACCAGGTTGGCAGGGGAGGGCAGTTGGGGGTGATCGGGCTGGCAGGTGAGCAGTTGGGTGTCTATCAAGCTGGCAGGGGAGTGGTTAGGGGGTGATCAGGCTGGCAGGCAAAAGCAGTTAGGGGCAATCAGGCCAGCAGGCAGCTGAGCGTTTGGGAGCCAGCAGTCCTGGATTGTGAGAAGGATGTCTGACTGCCGGTTTAGGCCTGACCACAGGGATTGGAGAAGGTACAGGCTGGGTTGAGGGGAACCCCCCACCCCCAGTGCATGAATTTTGTGCATTAGGCCACTAGTAATGTTAAAAATATCCAAATGGCCTTTGGCAGAAAAAAGGTTCCCACCCTGCTCTAAACTCTCCCTCTCATCCCCAAACTTGGCAATTGCAGAACATTATAAGAGAAGTCAAATAGGTCAGTGGACAACAAACAGAGCTTTTTTTCCCTAGTAACTATGTCTTATTTAATAATGATTTATATGTTTTTATGGTATGATTTTTGACCGGAAATTGTCTAATGTGATTATGTTGGGGGTCCCTGGGGCACCCCACGTTCAGTGATTCATCAGGGGGACTTACTGGACTCAGAATAAGATTTATTATAGTGAAAGGATATAAAGCAAAATCAACAATGAGAAAAGGAGTATAGGATCAAGTCCAGAGGAAACCAGGTGTCAGCTTTGAGCCCTCTTCCAGTGGAGTCACACAGACTATGCTTAATTCCTCATCAGTGAGTTATGACAACACTAGAGGCCTGGTGCATGAAATTTGTGCATGGGAGGGGAGAGGGCCCCCTCAATCCGGCCTGCACCCTTTCCAATTGGGATCCTTCGGGAATGTCCAACTGCCAGTTTGTGCCCACACTTTTAACAGATGACAGCACCATTGTTGTTTCTTTCTTTTCATGCTTAAACCCATTGGAATTAGTAGGTATTCAAAGTGTGTATACATTTTGGGGTGACACCCTGTATATCCCTAGCCAGCGGTGAAAGGAACCAATGGCGGATTTGGAACCCACAGACTGGGAAACTCACTCACTCCCACTGTACTTTCCACCTTTGCAGCAGCGGGAGAATCAAGGTTTTCTTTCATTAACTCGGAAAAGCACATCCTGTCATCTGCTGCCCAGCAGGAATGTGCTAGGCCCCAAGCAAGCGAGGCTCATTCAGGGCATCCTTCGCTTATTGGTTCCAGCTCCCAGAGTGCACATTCCTTCTCTGCAGTCACCGGAGTAAACCACCGTTTCACTGAGGGGATGGAACTCCTTGCCTTTTCTGGGTTCCTGATCTTGAACGCTGACCAAAGGTACCTTAGTGAGGACCGCCTGCGCCCACCAGGTGTGTCTGTCCACACCTACTCCCGCCTCAGCACCTGCATTAGCCCCACAGAGGTGATTTTGTCGCTGCACTGGCCTCTGCGATAACATAGCATCATCACTCTGCCCTCTCTCTTACTGTCATTCTCACAGGCACCCACCCCCCAGCACCTAGAACTCCCAGACACTCTCCAAAGATGTGAGTGCTGGAGGGAATAGCAACTTCAGGCCTGTTATGTTAACTTTCTTTCTGCACAGAGGTATATTATAAAATGTGCTTTACCTAAGAAACCAATATCAACAAATCTATACATTTTGCCCTAGCCATTTTGGCTCAGTGGATAGATTGTTGGCCTATGGACTGAAGGGTCCGGGGTTCGATTCAGGTCAAGGGCCCATATCTCAGTTGCAGGCTCTTCCCCTGCCCATATCCTGGTTGAGGCTCCTGAAGGAGGCAACCAATCCATGTGTTTCTCTCACATCAGTATTTCTCTCTGTTTTTCCCTCTCTCTTCCACTCTCTCTAGTAATCAATGGAAAAATATCCTCAGGTGAGGATTAAAATAAATCTATCCATTTTAAAAGCAGCTTTATTGAGATATAATTCAATAACACCGTAACATCTACCCATTTAAATGAACAGTGCAGTGATTTACTATATTTATTCAGTTGAGCATTCATCACCGCAATCTGATTTTAGGACATTTTTTATTTTGTTTTATTTTTTTATTTTATCGATTTTTTTTTTAGAGAGGATGGGAGAAGGATAGTTAGAAACATTGATGAGAGAGAAACATCAATCAGCTGCTTCCAGCTCACTACCCATGGGGGATGTGCCCACAACCAAGGAACATGTCCTTGACTGGAATCGAACCTGGGACCCCTCAGTCCGCAGGCCGATGCTCTATCCACTGAGCCAAACCAGTTAGGGCTGACTTTAGGACATTTTTATCATGAAAAGAAACCTTGTTCATATCTGTCCATCCCCTCCCTTAATTCTTAACCCCAGCCACAAGCAACCACTAATCTGCTTTCTGTCTCTGTGGAACAAACCTATACATTTGATAGGTTTTCACCATTATTTCATCTCTGATATTAATGGGTTTGTAAGTGGTAGTTCACAAATTATTCAGAGATATTTCTCTTTCAGTGTTTGTTAAAGAACCAGTTTGAGTCTGTGTCTAGTCTCCTTACCAACAGTAGTCATCATCACAGTTGGTATTACATGAGTTGGTGGAATTTAATGAAGTAATTCTTAATAAAGACAAACTTTATGCTCACCTTTAAGTATGCTATATAGTTGGTTGAGGCTTACTGATGAGATTTTGAACTCAGCTTGGTTAACATTTAGTCCTTTCATGATATCCTTTTGCTGTGAGATAGGTAGGGACTCATGTAGAGAATTGCATGAGGTTCGGAGAGGTAGCTGCTCTATCCCTATTAGGATGTAGAGCTATTAGGATGAAGAGACGGAAAAATGTATATATTAGGAGATAAAGAACAAAAGTATTGCTTATAAGTGTTTCATTTTTACATTCTCTATAGGCATAATATGCAAGAATAAATAAAAAGTAAATTTATATGTGAATTTATCAATTATAAAATTCTTTAAAATTGTAAAAAATTTAAAACAAAGGTGCTTGTGAGTTTTAAAATCATTATTTGGATTGAAACCTAGTTTCCCCATAATTGAATTAGTAGATGAATTGTACTGGAAACCAATAACTATGGGAAGATGTTTGTTTTGTGGTTAAAACACAGAACTTAATCACCATGAGTTATGTAAATTTTGACTAATCTTGAGTGTTTACCTAAATAGTCAAATCTGTGTAACTCCTTATGTTTTTGAAATATGTTTAATTTTAATGTTCTCACAATTATAATTAAAAGAGATATTTTTGGACATAAGGAATTAATATAGCAAGTCACTTATTTTCAGGGACAAAGCACAAGAGTTCATTGTTACTTACCTGCTTATTTTCCAGGTGATTTGACAGCGAGATGCTGCTCTCCATAGGGATGCTCATGCTGTCGGCCACACAAATCTATACCATCTTGACTGTGCAGTTGTTTGCATTTTTAAACCTACTGCCTGTAGAAGCAGACATTTTAGCAGTAAGTATTGTAAAATTTATTCATGTCTAAAAACATCCCTTAAAGAAAAGCTTTAAAAGTCCTAAATGGTAGAATTTTATAAGGTGTTTACCTACAATTATATGGGCACATGCACATAGTTGTTACTTGAATGTGGGGGATCTTACTCATCTTTTTACTGCTGTATATCTAACGTAAGACCTAACGTACAGTAAATAACCTGATAGATGTTATTCTTCTTGCAAGTGTGTGCTCCCAGGAGTGCTCATATGCATGTATAGCTAAATGCTGTGTATTTCTTGAATCTTACTGTTTTCCTTGGTAATTAGTATATATGTAATGACTTTAATAATGTTATTTTTCAAAATTGTACAAGATGTCTATAGAAAATATTAAACTGCCCTACCTGGTTTTGCTCAGTGATTAGAGTGTCAGCCTGTGGGCTGAAGGGTCTTGGGTTTAATTCTGGTCAAGGGTAAATATGTAGGTTGCAGCTGGCTCCCCATGCATGTGTGGGAGGCAACCCATTGATGTTCCTTTCTCTGTGTCTCTTCCCCTTTCTTCCATTATCTCTGAAAATCAATGGTAAAAAAAAAAATCCTCTGGTGAGGATTAACAAATAAAATATTAAGCTAAAATTAATGTTAATGAGTCAGAAAAAAAGCATAATGGTCATACCTGTAATGATGGCTAGAAAAGATTTTAGAGAACATTGCTTCTCAAAACCTTAGGTGTCCTTTCTAAACATCTTACTATCCTCTAAACTGGGAAGTGTATCTTTTCTATTTCTCATTTCTATGAAGCTAGAAAGAGAAGAATTAACTCTGTGTGTATGCATGTGTGTATCCATGCACATCTATACTCTAAGTACTATGCTAAGGTCTACTGTTTTTACTTTTTGCTTAGTGACATTAGGTGAGAAATAAAAGGGCTGGAATTGTTACTGATCAAAGCTTGATGTGGTTTTGCATGTGTCTGCATACTGTAGCACTTGTGGAAGAGTCTAGGATCAATGTAGAGCCTGGGAGAAAATAAAGCCGGTTTCTATACCTTATCTTTGAAGGCATAGCAATTCTAATCACTAAGAGATTTTTCACCCTGTTTCCCTCTTTAGTAGAGAACTGGCTGATGAGATTATTTTTTTAGAAAAATGGATTTTTTTTTAAGTTGGAATAGAAGCAGAATTAAGAGTCCATTGTTATTCAAACCTCTCCTCCAAATTAGTCCCCAAAGTGCTTGGAATATTTTTGGGATGACTTTTGAAATGAGATAGAGAATGTATGAATGGACTGATCAAGGAGTGAAGTTCTTGTTGTCTACCTTTTTTCTTTGATTTCTTTCATTTCCTCCGCCCTCTCTCTCTCCTTCCCATCTTCCTTTTTTCTCTATTCTTTCTAACATCTGCCACTCTTTGTCTTTCTTTGCTTTTTACCTGAAGTGGATTATTACTCTATGGTTCAGCTATGATGGGTTAAATGACTATCTGTGGACTGCTCTGGGAACTGAACTACTGTGTGATTTTTTTTTTTTTTTTATTGTTTAAAGCAGCAGTCACCAACCAGTTGCCCATTGACCTCTCCCCAGATAACCCCACCCCCTGGCACATGCCCTCACCCCTTTAGTGTCTGTGTCCATTGGTTATGCTTATATGCATGCATACAAGTCTTTTGGTTGATCTCTTACCACCCACCCTCCCCTTCCTTCCCACTGAAGTTTGATAGTCTGTTTGATGCTTCTCTGTCTCTCTATCTGTTTTTGTTCATCAGTTTATATTGTTCATTATATTCCACAAATGAGTGAGATTATGTTATATTTATCTTTCTCTGGCTGGCTTATTTTGCTTAGCATAATGCTCTGCAGTTCCATCCATGCTGTTGCGAATGGTAAGAGTTCTTTCTTTTTTACAGCAGTGTAGTATTCCATTGTGTAGATATACCCACTGTGTGATCTTTTATTTATTTATTTATTTTTATTTTTAAAATATATTTTATTAAATTTTTTACATAGAGGAAGGGAGAGGGATAGGGAGCTAGAAACATCGATGAGAGTGAAACACCGACCAGCTGCCTCCTGCACACTCCCCACCGGGGATGTGCCCGCAACCAAGGTAAATGCCCTTGGCTGGAATCAAACCTGGGACCCTAGAGTCTGCAGACCGACGTTCTATCCATTGAGCCAAACTGGTTAGGGCCCCACTGTGTGATCTTGATCAAATTACTTAGCCACTGTAAGTGCCTCAGTTCCTTCATTTATAAGCTGAGGTGTTATAGTGATGATTAAGTAAGGCAAACTGCTTAGAATGGTATCTAACACACAGTAAATGTTTTATCTGTTTTACCTGCATTTCTAATTATCATTCTCTTCACTCACTCCCTTGAGCAATGTATGAGACTGCCCAAGGTGAATTTTTTTTTAAAAATATATTTTATTGAGTTTTTACAGAGAGGGACAGAGAGCTAGAAGCATCGATCAGCTGCCTCCTGCACACCTCCTTTTGGGAATGTGCCCACAACCAAGGTACATGCCCTTGACCGGAATTGAACCTGGGACCTTTCAGTCTGCAGGCTGACGCTCTATCCACTGAGCCAAACCGGTTAGGGCCCAAGGTGAATTTTTTAATAGAGATAGAACAAAATATTAAGTACAGAAGGACAATCAGTTCTTGCCATCAGTGTTCCCCATGCAAGTAAGTGAGAAATGTATGATGTTATCTGGTGAAGGAACTATGAGCATGGGAGTTGCTGATGGCAGGAGGAGGAAGAGGAGGAGAATGGGAGTTGCTTAAATCTGGCCTTTGTGCTGACACTAAAAGATGGAAGACTGACATGAGTGCAGATATAGCTGGAGGAAACTGAGGAACTGGATGTGGTAACACAATTATTCAAAATCAGTGAGTCAAGAGGTAGAAAATAGTAGTTCTTCCTTTTTTAAAAAATAAATCTATATTGTTCAGATTATTACAGATGTTCCTTTTTTTTTAACCTCCATAGCTCCCCTCCACCTGGTCTCCCCTCCCACACCCCCGCCACTCCATGCCCTTACCTCCACCATTGTCTTCATCAGTAGATGTAGGATTTTTGTCCAGTCTCTTCCCATACCCCTCACACCCCCTTCTCCCTGAGAATTGTCAGTCCATTCCCTTTCTATGCTCTTACTTCTATTCTATTCAGTTTATTCTGTTCATCAGATATTTCTATTGACTTAATTGTTATATTCACTGGTTGATAGATATGTATTTGTTGTCACTTTGTTGTTCATAATTTTTATCTTTACCTGTTTCTTCTTCTTCCTCTTCTTAAAGAATGCCCTTCAACATTTCAAATAATCTTGGTTTGGTGGTGATGAACTCCTTTAGCTTTTTTTTTCTGTGAAGGTCTTTATTTGATCATCAATTTTACATGATAGCTTTGCTGGGTAGAGTTATCTTGGTTGTAGGTTCTTGCTATTCATCACTTTGAATATTTCTTGCCTCTCCCTTCTGGCCTGCATGGTTTCTGTTGAGAAATCAGCTGACAGTCATATGGGTACTTCCTTGTAGGTAACTAACTGTTTTTCTCTTGCTGCTTTTAAGATTCTCTTCTTGTCTTTTGCCCTTGGCATTTTAATTATAATGTGTCTTGGTGTGATCCTCCTTGGATTCCTTTTGTTTGGGGTTCTCTGTGCTTGCTGGACTTGTAAGTCTATTTCTTTCATCAGGTAGGGGAAGTTTTCTGTTATTATTTCTTCAAATAAGTTTTCAATATCTTCCTCTCTCTCTTCTTCTGGCACCCCTATAATTCTGATGTTGGTACACTTAAAGTTGTCCCAGATGCTCCTTACGCTATCTTCACACTTCTGGATTCTTTTTTCTTTTCCAGTTGGGTGCTTTTTACTTCTTCGTATTTCAAATCTTTGACTTGATTCTTGCGAACCTCTAGTCTGCTGTTGGATCTCTGTATATTATTTTTTATTTCAGTCAGTGTATGCTTAATTTCTAGTTGGTCCTTTTTTATATCCTCGAGGATATCCTCAGTCACTAGATTTATTGAGGGTCTCACTAAATTTATCGGTGGTTCCTAGAAAATTCTTGAAAAACCTTAAAACCGTGGTTTTGAACTCTATATAATTGTTTGCTTTCCTCCATTTCTATCATTTCTGATGTGCTTCTTTGTCTCCACATTTTGGCTGCTTCCCTGCATTGATAGAGTGGCTTTCTGTGCTAGGTGTCCTATAGGGCCCAGTGGCTCAGCCTTCCCAATCCCCTGGGGTAGACACTCTTGGTGTACGTCTTTGAGGGCTGGGTGCACAGTCTTGTTGTAGTTAAGTCTTGATTGCTGATAGTATCACTGGGAGGAAATGACCTCCAGGCCTTTCTCCTCATTGTTTGGGGTTTGGAACTTTTGGCGTTTGTCCCAGCTGTAGTCTGTTAGGTTAGGCTGTAGGCAGACAGGCACACAGCTTGGGTGGGGTTGTAAGTTGGGTGGGGTGAGGTCTCAGAATCACCGGGGTGGAGCAACCAGTGATGGCTGCCCCTCAGCCGGCTCCGCGGCTTCTCCCCACTTTTGGCATCTCCACGCCCTGGTATCTGCGCGCCCCTGAGTCCCTGAGTCTTGGAGCTCTGCATCAGTGATTGCTGCGAACAGCTCTGCTAGAACACCACTTGTCTTCCGTCCCATTGCCAGACAGCCCGCATCGAGTTCAGTGCGACCCCGGAACTTGTAATCCCCTTCCAAGCCGCGGACCCAGGTGCAGCCAACGCCACCATTTCGCCCCTGCCACCACCATTTCGTGTGTGTCCGTACCTCTCAGTTTTGGTGACGAGAACTTCTACTCAGTCTCAATGCACTCCTCTTGCCTTCTAGTTGTAAAGCTTCCACTCACTTGGTTCTGGAGGATGGCCATTTTGCTTTATAGTTATATTTTTTAATGTGGTTTTGGGAGGCTGCGCATTTAGGTATATACCTTATGCCGCCATCTTGGTTCTCCATTAGTTCTTCTTTTAATTAAACGAGAATATCCCTGACATCTGAGTGTGCAGCAACACAGATTTCAATAAGTTGGTAAAGATTTATTCCATTTTGGATAGGTATTAGTATTCTGCCTTTGAAATGATAAAGTCAGTTTTAGTCTTGCTATTTGTATGCCAGATAATTTTATTTTTGGCATTTGAATTCTCCTGGCAATGTTCAGGATATTAACAGTTAAATGGGAGAATTCAAGTGCCCAAAATGGAAGAGACTATTTGGAGATGCCACTATAGTGTGTTGCTAGCTAGTCAGTAAGCTCCCTACATCATGAGTACTTGAAATCAGGACTGTCTCACTAAACCTTATGTCTCGTGCCTAGAGCAAGTTACACAGTAGGAATTCAGTAAATCTTTGAACTGATAAATAGCTTTTCACTGGATATTTAGTTCTTTTATGTTTTCTTTTAGTAGTATTCATTCCTTGGTACTTTAGATTGTTGTTTCTTTTCATTCTCTTTTTATCTCTTATCTTGTTTCTCTTTCCTTTGATCCAAAGGAAATGTAGGTTTATATTATAGAAACATGGAACCTTAGGATTGGCAGGGGCATGACACTTTAGAGATAACCAGATCAATGTTGAATATTCTTAGACTCATAAGCTACAAGTGACTTGTTAGCTTTGAGTAGGGCCATAATTTTATTAAGGAGTAGTATCCATCTTATATTGTTTTAGAGCAAGTCAAACAACCCAATTTTGGTTTTTCTCCCGCTGCCTGCAAACATCCGCTTTTTGATTCTGTTGAAGGGATTTGTCAGGGACAGAATTTGTTGCTTGGTAGGTGCTTGTGCGGGCCAATGGGAAAAATAGGAGAGTAGCACCCAGATTGGATTACACAGCAAGATAGTTCTAGCAGTTGAGTTAGAATCTGAGCTAAATTTAGTATTTCTTAAGTCTCACTTTACTTCTTATGAAAATGAGACTGTATGAGAGACAATGTAGGGCAATGGGTTAAGAGCCAGGGTTTTGGGGCCAGACTGCATAAATTAGAATCCTGGTTCCTCTAATTTATTAGAGCAAGTTATTTTCAATATCTGTGGTCTCTCTAAAATGAGGATGAAGATAATAGTGACTGACTTTATAGGGATGTTGTAAGAATTAAATAAGTGAATACCTGTTATGTGTTTAGCATGATGTCATAAATGCTCAATAATTGTTACTTTCTAAATTAAATGAAACTTTCTATTAAGGCTGCTGTCAAAGATGAGAATTGGTTTAGGAAAAGACCTTTTCAGAATATGTTATACATGCTAATCACTGCAGATGGGATTCCTGAAAGGAGTGACTTTATTTTCTAATTAAAACATTTTAATAGTGAGCATGCTTTAAGTTCAGGAGCAGCAGTCTCTCCTCAGTAGTTAAAATGTAAAGCACTTTGTGGTAAAGATGTTTCCATTTCTCTTATTCATGATAAGAACTTTTTTTAAAAAACAATTTATCCTATTAATAAAAGCCTATGTGGTTATGACACACTCATGCCGTGATGCCCTCACGCTATAATGAGCAATCACCAGGAAGCAGTGTGTACAGTGGGCACTCGTGAGTGTATGGGTCTGCATGTGCAGTGGGTGGGCGGAAGCTTGATGCTGTGTGCCCGGCACGGAGGTGGGTCCTGCAGCTCTGGCCTACCTCTTTGGGGCAATCCATTGAGGAGCCCCAGATGGGTGGGCAAGGCCTACCTCTTTGGAGCAATAGATCGTGGGGCTCCCACACTGTGAGAGGGCACAGGCCAGGCTGGGGGGATGCGCCCCCCCCCCCAGTGCATGAACTTGGTGCACTGGACCTTTAGTGTATGTGTGTGTGTGAACGTGCGTGCGCGCGAGTGTATCTTATATAATGAAAGGGTAATATGCAAATTGACCCTAACAGCAAAACAACTGGGAATGACTGGTCACTATGATACACACTGACAACCAGGGGGCAGATGCTCAATGCAGGAGCTGCCCCCTGGTGGTCAGTGCACTCCCACAGGGGGAGCTCTGCTCAGCCACAAGCCAGGCTAACAGTTGCCAGTATAGCGGTGGTGATGGGAGCCTTTCCTGCCTCCTTAGCAGTGCTAAGGATGTCCGACTACAGCTTAGGCCTGCTCCCCGCTGGTAAGTGGACATCCCCCAAAGGCACCTGGGATGCCAGAGGGATGTCTGACTGCCAGCTTAGGCCCAATCCTCCAGAGAGTGGGCCTAAGCTAGCAGATGGACATCCCCCGAGGGTTCCCAGACTGCGAGAGGGCGCAGGCTGGGCTGAGGGACACCTCCGAGTACACAAATTTTTGTGCACCTTGGCCTCTAGTCATATATATAGAAGTCTAATATGCAAAGTGCCCCCTTGGGAGTTTGACCGACCAGGAGTTTAATCGATCACTATGATGTGACCAGAAGAGGTGGCATGGAATGAAGGAAGGCCCCTGCCTGCAGCCACAGCCAGCAGCCACTAGGGACCCTGCCCCTGAACGTGGAATTTTGTGCATGGGGCCTCTAATGGGACTATAAGAGGCAGTGTGATGCAATCCTTATTTTTGCTATTAATAAAAGACAAAGTAATTTCAAAATGGGTTTCACTCAGTAACACAACTGATTGCAAGTCCTAGTATTACAATGGAGTACAATGTAGGTCAAGGCAGATATTTTATTTCTGAACTTCTAATAAAAAAGTGAAACTCTTCAATAATACGGAATGATAAAAAAAATACTTCAGTACAGTTGTAGATTTTCCATTTTCTGAGTTTAAATATACCTTTTAAAAATTACTGTCTGGACACATTTGTATTTTTCTTTGGTCTCTCTATGTTGATCTACATCAGTTATTTTATTTTACAGTAGTATCTTTGGCCTTGGAAGAGTTAAATGAGTTTCTCAAATTCAACACAGAGCTGATCATAATTGAATTAAATCAATTAAAGAAAGATCTTTTACTTAAGAGATTAAATGATACATGTGGTGATGGATATAATAGCACTTTGTGGCTCTAAAGCACTTTGTAATCCTAGTGCACTCTGCAAAGATGAATTAGTGTTACAGTAGGAAATTACTCAGCAGCAGCACTGACCTCCAAGTATAACGGCAGGCTGACTATTCCAGAGGTGACGTATGGATAGGTTCAGAGACTAAATTCAGGTGCTTGAATCACACAGTTTATTGAATTAATTACAAACATACAGTGAGAAGTACAGAGAATAGATGGATGTGCTGATACACTTGGGATAGGGTACAAGTGGAATGCAAGAACCACACTGCCTGAATCCTGTGTTACTGTCATCAGTTTGTCCAGTCTCTGTCTGCTGCAGCAACTTTCCCTGGTGACAGGGTGGTTACCAGGGCCTGGGCTGAGGTTAGCAAGGGGACTTGACAGATGGAAGGTGTCTGGATCCAACCTTGGCTTGCTCTATGGGAGAGATATAAGGTATTTGCTTGTGAACACAGCTGCAACTTGCTGTTAACCTGAAGAGCTATTTATCTGCATGTCTCTGGCAGATGACACATGAAGCTAGAATGGGGATCACCAGTAGGTGTTTGATTTAGAGATGTTATAGCCATCAACCTGGAGTGCTACCTAATCCATGTTTATGAATATTTAAGTTTTGCTTGATCCTTCTATCCTAACTTTTTTCCATTCTTTTTATCTATATTCAAACAAGTATGTTCTATTTTTTGCCTACAGTTTATGGCAACTATCTGAACTTCTAATGCACCATACAGATTTTGTCTATTTTTCTAAAGTTACTTATTTACTATTTACTTATTTTGTCTTGTTCTGTTTTGGTAGAGGACTGATAAATATTTTAGAATAGGAATCTATATCTCTAAGGAAGGGGAAAGTTGTTAAAATAGGTTTTCTATGTATATGTACTTCATTCAGTTTAATCCTTTCATTGTTTAGCCCTAGATAAAAATGTTCAGATTTTATAAAAAATAACAATGCTTTAAAAGTAGGATTTGATACTCTTCCTTACTTTGGGGAAAATGCATTTTTCGTAGCTAGGGCCAGAAATCCTGTAAATCTCTTCTATTAAGTCAGACCCTATAATATAGAGAAAATAAAGTGGAATCCTGCTGGGAAATAATCTTCCTAGAAAATCTCTTGCTAGGATATTGTTTGTGGGAAAAACTCAGAAAATAGTGGGCAGTTTAATGTTATAGAATTATTGCTGTTGTTTAATTATTATATGAAATCAGAATCCAATTTAAATTGTATGTATTCCTTTCTATTTTAGTGGATGCACATTTATAAAATTATTTTTCTTATAATAAACTGTGATAATAAATCAGAATTGTGGAAATGACAACTCAAATAATTTAATAAACTTTTTGTTTTTAATGTGATGTTTAAATTAGTTGTAACTGGATTGTTTCTAATTTTACATTTAGTATAATTTTGAAAATGTATCTCAGACATTTGATGACCTTCCAGCAAGATTTGGTTATAGACTTCCAGCTGAAGGTTTAAAGGTAAGAAAATAGTAATATATGATTACAGCACAAAGTATTTAGTAAGTTGATTTTATTGTTCTTTGTTTTAAGAATGAAAATATTTATTACTATTTCTCATCAGAAAACATATACATATTCATTCATTTGTACAGGGTTTAGACTATTCAAAAGGTATGAAGAAGAAAGTGAAAATCACCTATGATTGTATTATTCTGGACTAGCCACTATTAACATTTTGATATACAATATTTTAGACTTGTTTTCTAGGATATATGGTGTGGTGTGTGTTTGTAGATATGTGTGCATATATATTGATGTAAATGCTTATATAGATAATGAATCTGTATTTAACACTAGTAGGAACATACTACTTGGTTGCCTGCCCTTTTCACTTAATCATATATCTAGAAAATCTTTTCATGCTAACAGAAGTGGTACATTTTTATTTACATTGGCTGCATGGTTTTGCAATATCATAAAATACTATGGGTTTTTGAATATTTATTTGTTTAATTTTTCATAGTGCGTGAATGTCTTTGTCCTTTTGTGTCTGTTTATTTGTATAAGATACTTTTCCAAATGTAGAATTGCTTTGTTTATGGAACACATGTTTAAACCTTTGTTGGTATTCCAGGTTACCCTTCCCAGTTTAGTATCTGAGGCTGTCCTTATACCATATGTAATACTAGATATTACCAAATATTTATTGATTGATAAAAAAATGGAGATTGACCATCTTAATGTTTTTTGCTGTGTGTGTGTGTGTGTGTGTATTGTGAAAGAGAGAAAGAGATGCCTGTTAATGCTCTTTGCCTATTTTTAAATTAAGATAATGATTTTTATTGATTTGTAAGAATTATTTATATATTGGAAGTGTCAATCTATTATGCTTCAGATTATTTTCCCCATTTTTTTGCTCATCTTTTAACTTTAAGGTTTAAAATTTTTATTTTATTTAAAAATTTCTATTTTTTCTTTCTACATCTGTGGTCATACTTAGAAACTATTACCCATATTACCCATTCCAAGGTAATATAAAGTTTTTATATTATATAAGTCAGAATATATGAAATTGTGTTTATATGTACCATAGAATGTTTTTAGTTTGTTAAGTACAGTAAAACTATTATTCTCAATTAGATTGACAGGCACCTCTGGGTTTTAATTTTTTAAAGTTTTAAAAAAATTACTTTTAGTACATGTGCTGCATGCATGATTTTAAATTATGTTTATAAATTCCCAGTACTGTATGACTATTTCTCATTTTAAAATATATTTAAACAGAAAAGAAGTAAGTATACAGAAGAAAAAGAAAGCCTTCCTTCACCCCTTCATTTACCTGTACATATCAATCCCACTTTTCTCTTTAGAGTTAAACATTAGGATTTATCTGCTATTGTAGTCTTTTAGATCTTTTTTTCTGAATATGTAGTGCTTTTAGTTTATCTAAACTAATAAAAGCGGAATAGTAAAATTAACCGTTTCTCCGGGACGCCCACAGCCAATCAGAACGGCTGTATGCAAATTAGCCCAGCCAACATGGCGGCCGCCACTCACGGACCTGAGTAAACGCTTAGGCAGCATCAGTTGCAGCAGGAGCGAAAGCAAAACTACCTGCTCGCTGGCTCCTTAGACTTTGGCCTGAAGCAAAAACGCACATTTGCAACAATTAAGTGTAACAATTGTTTCATTATAGAAGCCGTGAGGTGTAGCTGCCGCTCCACTCACGGACCTGAGTAAACGCTTAGGCAGCATCAGTTGCAGCAGGAGCGAAAGCAAAACTACCTGCTCGCTGGCTCCTTAGCCTTTGGCCTGAAGCAAAAACGCATATTTGCAACAATTAAGTGTAACAATTGTTTCATTATAGAAGCCAGGAGGTGAGGCAGACAGGAGGCTTCGTTAGTAAAAGGCCGCCTTAAAGGAACAGCATCAGTTATAGGAAACCTGTGTCCAGCCGGCCTTGCTGGGACGTTGGTCAATGGGAGCTGTGGGCAGCTTTAAAGCCCCTCACCCAGGCTGGTCAGGCACGCCAGCAGGTGGGCATCCCCCGAGGGGTCCCAGACTGCAAGAGGGCACAGGCCGGGCTGAGGGACCTCCCAAGTGCACAGAGCGTCTGCAGGGCGGGACAGCGCAGGACCCAGGACCCGTGATGGGAAACAGGCGGCAGGGTTGGAGGGCACCGGGAAGCGGGAAAAAGGTGGCAGGGGCCAGGGGCCTGCTTGGCAGCTCTCCAGACCCCTTGGCGACACCGGGAAGTGGGAAAGGAAGGCAGCAGGGGACCGGTGAGTGGGAAAAAGTCAGTGGCCTGCTTGGCGGCTCCCCAGGCCCTTTGGGGGCTACTGGGGAGTGGGAAAGTAAGCTCTTGGGGGCTGGAGTCCTGCTTGGCGGCTCCCTAGACCCCTTCCGGGGATTAGGGAGCAGGAAAAGGCTGGCCTGACCACGAGGCGGGTTTTTCGCTGCTTTCTGGTGGCTGGAGGAAGATGGGCAGTAGGCAAGCTTGGGAGGCAGGCCGCACCCAGCCCTGGTCACAGCTCAAAAAAGAGAACAACATGCAGGGGAGGGCAAGAGTCTGAGAGATCAACATAGAGGGGGTGCCTGCTCCAAGCCTCCACGGTGTGCCTGGGGGCAGGCCCCCAGCAAGTAGACACACACAGGAGGACTGCTCCGAGCCTCAGATGCGGCTGGGGGCAGGTCCCCAGTGGCCATACACACACACACACACACACACACACACACACACACACAGAAGGCGCCTGGCAGACTGGGGCCATCATAGGATATCCACTGAGGGGTCCCAGACTGTGAGAGGGCACAGGCCGGGCTGAGGGACTCCCTCCACCCCGAGTGCACAAATTTTTGTGCACCGGGCCCCTAGTAAATTTATAAACTCATAAAGTTCATACTTGGTTATCATTTGTGTATATGAAAGGTTTTTTAATTTTTATAATGGAATCCCTTCTAGCTAATTTACCTAGAAAGGGATAGAGATGTTTAGAGTATCATAGCCTGGAAAAGCAGTTTCCAAACTTTCAGGAATAAAACCCAGAATCACCTGTAGACCTGGCTTGATAAAGGATTAATGCAGCCACTGACCTCCAAAGCACATCCCCTTTCTCTGATCCAGGAGGCTTCTGTGGTTTCACTTCAGAATATTCTGACTCTATTGCTACTAAAGGACTGGGAGCTATCCTTTGCCAGCCTGTTTCTCCAAATCTAACTCATGGATTTTTCTCACCGACCGGCTGCAGGCTAGGTAGTGACTAGCCACATATTTAGTGAAATACTAGCTATGAGAGAGGCTGCTCTCAACATAAGAAATGTTCAACCCCGTAGAGGCTTTTTGTCTGTTCTTCCCCAAGTTCATTGAACTCCATATCTGGTATATTGTGTGCCTCCATTTGGTTTAGTTCTTTTTCTGGAGTTTTTCTATTTACTTCATTTGGGATGTTTTTTTGTCTCCTCATTTTGGCTGCCCCTCTGTGTTGGTTTCTATGTATTAGGTAGATCTTGGCAGGGTGTCCTTATATAATAGGTGTCTTGTGGAGCCCAGTAGTGCAGTCTTTCTGATCACCTCAGCTGGGTGCTCCAAGAATGTGGATTGTATGTGCCCTCCGGTTGCAGTTCATTGGGTAGGGATTGAGCCTCAGATTGGCTGGCTGGAAGGATTAGCCATGATCATAGTGTACCAGCTGCTATGCAGGGACTGACCCGCATGGAGTGGGATTTGCTCCAGTGAAGCTCTGGTGGCTGCTGAGACTACCCTTTGGGTATGTTGTTTGTGGTTCTCTGTTGTGATATGAAGCTGGCCACCAGATATGTTGGTTTTGAGGACTCTTGGGTGGGGCTCCTGTTCAGGCCAAGGTCAGCTGTTGCCTATGGTTGGCCCTGGGCCACCTGGTAGGAGCTACAAAGTGATCCACAATTGGTATCTGCCTGTGGTGAGCCTGGAGGCATGTGGGAGAAGCCACAGGATGAACCAAGGTTGGCCACTCTACAAAGCGGTCCTGGGGTCAATCAGCAAGAGGCACAGGGCATGGTGTGTCCATTAGCCACCTTCCCAGACACTTTGGATCTTTGAGAGTTATTAGGACAGTCTGCAGCTATAGTCCTTCGAGGAATGGCCAGAGCTTTGGATGGGGCAAGGTCTCAGGGATTTTCAGGGTGAAGTAAATGGTGTTCACCAGGTTAATGTTCACCAGGTTAATGAGTATTCAGATTTGGCACCATTGCTGGGGCTGAGGCCTTTAAGCCAGGGGAAAGGGCACTCTGAGGCCAATCCTTGCCTGCCCGGGGTCTGAGGATCCTTGAGAATTTTTAAGAAAGTCTGAAGCCCCTACACCTCCAGGCTGTGTCGGGCGGGGGGAGGGTGGGGAAGGGGGGTTCAACATAGGGACAATCTCTGCTGTCCCTCCAGCCCTCACCCACAAGTCTTAAGTCAGTTTATGTGTCTTTCTGGTACCTTTCACTACTGTTTGTTCAAAGGAGCTTAGAGTGAGTGTGGGCAACTGAGACTGTACACAGGCCCTTTAAGAGGATGCCTGGGTTTCCAGCAGCCCTCATCTGGATAGAGTTCTTGCTGATTTTTCCAGCCAGATGTTGTAGAGACTCCTCTTCCTTTCGGAACCCTGGGCTCGTGAACCGATTGTGGGACTGGGACCCCTTGATCCTTAGATAGGATCTCTGCAGACGAGATATCCCTCCTGATGATTCTCAGCCATCACATGTGGTGTGGGTCTCCACCCCTCCTACCAAATGTGGCTTCTTTATATCCTTAGTTATGGGAATTCTGTCCCGCTAATCTTCAGGTGGTTTTCCAGGTTGATTGTTCTATAATTTATTGGTAATTTTGATGTGGTTATCAGAAGAAGCAAACACAGCGCTTACCTATTTCATCTTGGCCAGATGCATCTATGATATCTTTTAATCAGATTTTATTATAATCTAAAATCTAACTCATTGATAAAATATGTAATCTAAAAAGGTTATAAATTTAAAATCTGATAAAATATATAACCAAAAAAGATTATTGGGAAGAATTCTATCAGTGTATAAAAGATGAGATGTTACTTTGAGGTGAAAGATACTCAGTTACTGGGCTGAATAATGTTATAAATATAATATCTAATTTGTGAAGAGGTTTTTGAAAACCTTTTCTTTTAATCCAGTTAACTTTTTATTTTTATTTTTTAATTCTCACTGGAGGATATATTTTTATTGATTTCAGAGAGAGAGAGAAAAACACACACACATTGATGTGAGAGACAAACATTGGCTATTCTTGCCCCAACTGGGGATTGAATAGGTATGGTATATGGCCTGACCAGGAATCAAACCTGGAAACCTTTGGTGTATAGGATGACATTCCAACCAACTGAGCCATCTGGCCAGAGCAAGGGCTTTAATTTTTTTTGTTTAATCATCGTCCATGGGATATTTTTCCATGGATTTTTTTAGAGATAGTGGAAGGGAGAGGAAGAAACAGAGACAAACAGCAATGAGAGACACATTGATTGCCTCCCTCATGTCCCTATCCGGGGCTGGGGATCGAGCCTGCAATTGAGGTACATGCCCTTGACTGGGAATCGAACCATGACCCTTTAGTTCGTGGGTTGACACTCTATCCACTGAGCCCAATTGGCTAGAGCAAGGGCTCAACTTTGTATTGGTCTATAACCCTCACATTTCTATCTTATTCAGTGCACTTCTTGATGTGCAGGAAGACATGGAAGGAATGGCTGTTGGATTTGCAGATGGCATGAAGCTTGGAATGGTTAATATACTAATGTTTGCCCTTGAATCTTAAAAGATAGGTACTGAGAAGAGTAGAAATATAGCTTAGATGCAACATGTCAAAAATTTGTTGAAATAACTGATGTACTTGCCAAAAACCTAATTCGGTTTTACAGCGCATCAGTAAAAATATAATCTAGAACATGTTAAAAAAGTGATATTTCACGGCACCTTTCCATTTACTAGGTGGGATGCTACCTGATTCATGAATTGTTGAATAAAGCCAATTAAAAAAAAGAGTAATATCTGTTGTTATATTGGTCAGGTCATTTATAGTAGTACTAGGGGCCTGGTGCACAAAAATTTGCACTCGGGGTCCCTCAGCCCAGCCTGTACCCTCACGCAGTCTAGGACCCCTTGGGGGATGTCCACCTGCTGGCGTGCCTGGCCAGCCTGGGTGAAGGGCTGATGGCTGTTTGCAGGCTGGCCAAGCCCCCCAGTGAAGACTGTCACCCCATGGGGGTGCGGCCATCCTGGGTGAGGGGCTGAGGGCCATTTTCAGGCTGCCCACAGTCCCTTCAGGGTTCAGATCCCTCCTGGGGTGCCTGGGCAGCCTGGGTGAGGGGCTGAGGGCCATTTTCAGGCTGCCCGCATCCCCTTCAGGGTTTGGGTCCCTACTGGGGTGCCTGGCCAGCCTGGGTGAGAGGCTGAGGGCTGTTTTCAGGCTGGCCACAGCTCCCATTGACCCAAGGTCCCAGCGAGGCTGGCTGGAAGCAGGTTTCTGGAGTTTATTTATCTTCTATAATTGAAACTTTCTTGCCTTGAGCAGAGGCCACAGCCGGCCTAGGCAGGCAGTTTCCTCCATCGCTGGCCTCCTGTTTGCTCTAGCTCTGCGGCTGCCTGCTGCCATCTTGGCTGGGTTAATTTGCATATCACTGCTATGATTGGCTGGTGGGTGTGGCTTGGCTGGTGGGCGTGGCTTGGGTGTAAGGGAGTGAGGGTTGATTTGCATATTATTCTTTTAGATGGTCAGTTTTTGGCACCTAACTGAAATACAGTAAAGTTTAAGGACCAAGACAAACACCACTTTTTCTGTTACTGCCTTCCATAGAACAAATTTGCTCTGTTCTATGCAGTTGTACTATGCTATGAATTATAGTTAAAGGATGTTTTACTCAGTAAGAGGAGCATAATGTCCAATTATTTGTAAACTAGAGGCCCGGTGCACGGATTCATGCCCTGGTAGGGTCCCTCACACATGTGCACAATTGGGGCTGAGGAGGGACCTCAGGAGGGCTCCAGTGAGTATCCACCCCATCTCTCCCAATGCAGATCAGCCAGACCCCAACAGCAAGCTAACCTACTGGTTGGAGTGTCTACCCCCTGGTGGTCAGTGCATGTCATAGCTACCGATTGAATGGTCCAACAGTCGAATGATTGCTTAGGCTTTTATATATAGATAAGGAATTAAATGTATCCCGTATATGAAAGTTACAGGTAGATTTTTAAAGAATGATCTAATAAAGAATTAGAGAAAAAGGCAGTGGATATTTTTAGTATTCTAGGCAGTTATTGATATAAATAAAATCATCTGTGGGTTTTCCATGTTGGACAAGCATGGCTGGTGGGCAGTGCTCTTGCTCGGCCTGGTCCCGGCCCCTGCGCCTGGGAGTGTATCTGTATGCCCACCCAGCGCCTGAGGTGAGGAGCACTGGCCCGACCCACCTGAGCCAGGGCCAAGCAGCATGGTCACAGCTGTAGCCAGGTGGAGTGAGCAGGAAGGGGGATGCCGGCAGGTGGGAGGTTTGCATTTTGTGGGGCTGGGCTCCGAGGGGGCAGGAGCTAGATGAATATTATGAAAAGTTTAAAAAGGAGACGGAGAGCAACCAGAAGAGGATAGTGTTGCAATGCATTCAAAGAGCCCTGATCTGGAGCCAGGAGATGGGAGATGAGAAAGGCCAGATTGCAAGTCAGATGGTGGAGCTGGTGGAGAACAGGACCAGGCAGGTGGACATTCACATGGAATTCTTTGAGGAACACCAAGAGATCAATGACACCACTGGCCACAGTGGCAAAGCCGGCTAGGATAAGTCCAAGAATGAGACAATCACACAGGCAGAAAAGCCTAATAACAAGAGGTCTCTGAGATAGTGCAACAATGAAAATTGGGGGAATGCATCCAATAATCAGGACCATAATGATGTCACCTCAGGAATGCCTAAGGAGAAGAAAGCAAACCAAAGCAGAGAGGGAAGTATCCCCTGCAGACTTGCCCATCAACC
>PVJC01028707.1:0-22358 GCA_004026665.1 Murina feae | reverse complement strand
AGCGCCTGGCAGACTGGGGCCATCATAGGATATCCACTGAGGGGTCCCAGACTGTGAGAGGGCACAGGCCGGGCTGAGGGACTCCCTCCACCCCGAGTGCACAAATTTTTGTGCACCGGGCCCCTAGTGTTATATAAAGAAATAAATTATAACAATAACAACAACAAAATGAGACTGTTCCAAAAGAGTAATTCATTAAGAGAAAAACAAAAGTTTGAATGAAAGTCTGAGTGGGCCCTTGGCTTGATATATAATCTAATAAAAAGGGAGGGTTTTACATGGACAAAGTGGGAAAAGCTGTAAATTTCTTGCTTATTGGACAAGAAATACTGACAGAAATAAATGTAAAAACACTCCTAATAAACTCCCATTACAGTGAGTTCATCAGTAATAAAGTGTTTAAAGAGTATCGTCAATTTAAGCCCTAGCCAGATAGCTCAGAGGATAAGAGCACTGTCCTGCTACACCAAGGGTTCAGGTTCAATCCCTGGTCAGGGCACATACATGAATCAACATATGAATGCATCAATAAGTGGAATAATGAATTGATGTTTCTCTCTCTCTCCCTTCCTCTCTTTCTAACATCAGTTCAATAAGGAGTCCTGTCAATTCAAAGATAATTAATATTAAGTAACTACTGAGCAAAATTGCCCTGAGAACTTATGTGTTATATATGACAGTGAGTTTTCCACTGTTAAAAAATTGACATTCCAAATAGCAGGTTATAAAGTTGTTACAAAAAGACTCTTACAAATTACCAAAAATAAAAAACAAATTTCGATTGACCAGGTTAGAGAAAATTGCTTAATTGTTGTTTAATTCTCTCCTCCTTTTTATAGTTTACTATAAAACCTTAGTAAAAATATCATGTACATTTTCAAGTCATTAAGAAATAAAATTATGCAGCACAGCTAGATTTTGTGGTATTTGTCAACTTCTCAAAATTTATAATTTTGTGTGATTTTTATCCTAAGTAGATATTCATTTTCACACCTTTGTAAGAAATTGCCTTTGCAATTTTTTTTTTTAAGTCTCAAAGCTTTGGGTCTGTCAAAACCAGAATTTACCCATATACATACTTTACTCTAGCTGTTACCATTTGTGGGTCCCTTCTCAATTCTTATAAAGCAAGGTCCTCTCTTTCTCTCTCTTTCTCTCTCTCTCTCTCTCTCTCTCTCTCTCTCTCTCTCTCTCTCTCTCTCTGTAGTGATTCAGTTTTCTGTAAGAATAAAGTATGAGTAATGGCTTTGTATTTAACTAACAGTCCACTTTTTTAGCGTTTTATCTCCAGGTGCGTTTGTTAGAGAAGGGAGCTAGATTGTGCCTGTTTTGAGTCTGGACGTTATACTTAATCAAACTTAGATCTGAAGTTACAGCTTCAGATACCCAGGGGATATCTGATAGCCAAATACCCACCATGAGGATTAACATCCCTCTGCCTGACTCTCTCACCCACAGCTGGGAGAAAGGACCTACCTTCCACGCTCCCCAGGGAACCACTGGTTTGTTCCCTGCAGATTACCAGGAGGAGGAAGAACCAATAAAGGAAAAATTCCTCTGCTGGTGCATTTGCTGCAGAAACCTGATGGAGCAGCAGAACTTGGAGGCCTGGGCAGTAAGAGTAAAGATGGTGACCATCAAGGGGAGGTCTTCTGTCCGGGAAAATCTGGGGAAAGGATCCAGTGGAGGAGGGTGCAGAATCACAGGAGGTCCAGGAGAGGGATTGGCTAGTGGGCAGGCCTAACACAAGCCTGGGAAGAATTAGGAAGGAGGTTGGACAGTTTGAAAGGCAGGCTGCTGGTTCCCCACAAACAAGCAAATATGTGGAGGATTATCAGGAATCTTGGGGCAGTTGCTGCTAGAGCCTGCCCCTTCTCTAGCTCCCTGAGGACCTATAATTTCCCTTGACTCCAATCCATCCTGCCACTACACTTAAATTTATCTTGTGTGCCCTTAGACATTCCTTTCTCGAAACACCCCAAGAACCCATTTTCGCTAGCAATAAATTGTTGTCTATATCTCTAGTGGGAGAGAGACCTGCTTACACCTATAAATTCGCTACTCTTTATGTCTTTACCGTTACCATTGTGGAACAGACAAAACAAAATCCAAACAACCTTAGAACCCCATTTTTATCTAGGTCTCACTCCCCAGTATTTTTAAGGCAATGACAATTCTTATTTAATTTACTGTGTTTCCCATGATTGGAACCAGCTATCAAGATATAAGTATTTCTTAGTACTATGAGCACTGGCTAGAGAAAGGTAAACCACGAGTTTCTACATATCAGGCATGTAATTTTGTGGAAAAAGAAGTATGTGTTAGACTGTGTTCAATAATTGCCAGTCAGGGTATATATGCTAATATCTTTACACTGTGGTGTACTTCTGTCCAAAGTAAATAAAAAGTACAAATCTCATAATGTTATGTTGAGTATGATCACTCTCTAAAATTACATTTGAAATAAAATTGTAAATTCAAAAACTTGCTTAAACACAATAGAAGATTTTTTAACATATAAATTTGTGCAAATTTTTGAACATGTAATAGTAGTAAATGGGCCTCTGTGATCCATCTTCAGCACAGTCAGCTTTTGCTGGAAACGGTTGCTGAGTTTCCCGAGGGCGAACAATGTAGGGCGGAGAGAAGAGGAACTGTGGGCGTGGTCCAGCATCACGGTGGAAACCCCAGAAGTGCCTGCCTCAGCTAGACAGGGGGAAGTGGAGGCAACTAGAAAAGGCCTCCCCCATTTTTTTAAATGATCCAGTGGGAGCCAATAAGACCTAGGTGATGTATGAGGAAACAGGTGACCCCATTGTATTCAACCAATGAGGAACCGGAGGAGGGACTGTGTTCGCTGCCCCAGGCGTATAATCAGATGGACACCCACCCTTGAGAACTTATTAAAAGTCTAGTTTTCACCATGCTTCTGTCTCTGAGTCCCTTAATTGAATCGGGACAGGTGTGCATTTCTCACATAACTATAGCAGGCTTTTATGCGTTGGCTTATCCAGTTTCTTTAGTACGTTAGAAAGAGCAAATTTCTTTTAGAGGTTTGCATGCTTCTTTCTGACCTGAGCTAGGCATTTATGTAAACAGTACAGAAGGTGAGAAAAGAGAACTAGCAGGAGTTTTCATTTTAGACTCAGGAAACACTGCAGGAACACTGCATGTGCTGGTACCTTGCAGTTGGGATTCTGACCAATCAGCTACAGGCTGGAGGTTCCAAAGGCCCCCATCTTGGATTCCATTACTTTGTTAGAGCTGCTGACAGAACTCAGAGAAATATGTTACTTATTAGGTTACTGGTTTATTATAAAAGGGAGAGCCAGAGGGAAGAGACACATAAGGCAAGGTAGTGGGAGAGGGCAGGAGTTTCCATGCCCTCTCAGAGAGCAGTACTCTCCTCCATGTATTCACCCATCTGGAAGTTCTATGAACCTCACTCTGGGGTTTTATGGGGGCTCCATTATATAAACACTAGAGGCCTGGTGTACAAAAATTTGTGCACTCGGGGTTGGGGGGGAGTCCCTCAGCCTGGCCTGTGCCCTCTCACAATCTGGGATTCCCCAGGGGATGTCCACCTGCTGGCATGCCTGGCCAGCCTGGGTGAGGGGCTGATGGTCATTTCAGGCTACCCACAGTCACTTCAGGGTTTGGGTCCCTATTGGGGTGCCTGGCTGGAAGCAGGTATCTGGGATTTATTTAACTTCTATAATTGAAACTGTGTTGCCTTGGTCCCCCCCTTTCTCCCCCATCTGCTCGAAGCCTAGGTTGCCCCTGGCAATCCATGGTCCCAGCCCGGCAGTTATCTGGGGTTTGTTTATCTTCTATAATTGAAACTTTGTAGCCTTGAGTAGAGCTCAGGGCTGGCAGAGCCCTGGCTTCCTCCATTGCCCAGGGCCACTCCAGCTCCGTGCCTGCTACCATCTTAGTTGAGTTAATTTGCATATTGGCTCCTGATTGGTTGGTGGGTATGTCTGGTGGGAGTGGCTTGTGGGTATAATGGAGTGAGGGTCAATTTGCATATTACTCTTTTATTAGATTAGATGATAAATGATTAGGTTATTGGCCATTGGTGACTGAACTCCATCTGCAGCCCCTCCCCCCTCCGGGAGGTATAGAGGGTGGGATCAAAAGTTCCAACCCTCTAATCACAGGGCTGGCTTCACTGGCTACCAGCCCCCATCCTTGGTTAAACAAGGGTTTTTCCAAAATCTGCTTCATTAACATAACAAAAGACATCCTTTTACTCTTTCCTCTGGAAATTCTAAGGGTTTTAGGAGTTTTGTGTCAGGAAAGGAGTGGAAGGCCAAATCTTTCTTGTTGTAAATCACAGTATTACACAGGGCTGTTATCCTGATTGGTTAAATTTTGAAGCAAGTCTATTCCTGTGATTGGGCTTATTCAAATGTAAAGACTCACAAAAGGATAAAATAAGTTTAAAATTAGAATTGTTATATAAATGGGTTTATTGAAGAATATCTACATCTTATGGTATAAATTATATTTTCTTCCTTTTTTTAAATCACTTTTTTTTTCCAGGAACGCTTTGTTGAATTTTTAGCCATGCAGAAACTACATTTCTTTAATTACTCTTTCTCCTTTCTGTCCATTCACTCCCTTCCTTAATCATTAAGCCCTTATGATATCAGATTCTAGTCAGCACCAAACTATCTAAAGAACAAAAACTCAGATTTGTTGACCACAGAAACAGTTTCAATCAAGCTAAAGATAACATCTTGATTTCAGTTCTGTTTCATCCCCAGGTCCATGAAAATGGAACCACCCTACAGACCAAATCCTCACAAAACCAGACAGAACAATGCCATGGCTGACATCAGAACCTGATACAATGATCAAGCAACCAATCAGTAGATCCCAGGACTTCAACTCCTTTAGCCACTATGATTAGTGTATTTTCCTTGTTTCCTGGAAGCCATCAGGGAGACAGGTCTTTGAGCATTAGCTTACGTGAGACTCTAGGTTTGATAACATTTCCTCCATTAACAAGCCCTTACTTTATTGACTGCAAATTCCTGCTTGAGTTTGATTAGGCTTTGATGCATACAGACAAATGGGTCCCTTTATGGCAATGGTTCGCACCCTTCTGGCCCTTTAAAGACAGTTCCTCATGTTGCGACCCAACCATAAAATTATTTTTGTTGCTACTTCATAACTGTAATGTTGCTACTGTTATGAATCGTAATGTAAATATCTGATATGCAGGATGGTCTTAGGCAACTCCTGTGAAAGGGTCATTCGACCACCAAAGGGGTCGAGACCCACAGGTTGAGAACTGCTGCTTTATGGTCTGGTAATGTCACCAGAAAGGCCTGGAGAGGGTCTACCTTGGGTGGGCCTGTAGTGTGTGGGTTCTTAACTGCATGCTAAAAAGATTTCAGATGATTTTGAGAGTATGTTAATTAAAGCTGAGGACAGTGAGGTAACGGGAAGGCTTAGGCTAGAAGAAGCAACAGGACAGAGGCTAGGTGGTGCTGCTTTGGCCCTCTAGAAACATTATAGGAAAGAAGTGAGCCACATGGGGCTGCATGGACTCACTAAGAAGTAAACGTCACAGTGACAGAAGTGAGCCAAGGCAGAGCTGCTTTTTGCTCACTGAAAAGTCAGAGAAAAGGGGGCTTTGGTTACAGTTTTAGGGGGTTAGTCCAGGATGAGCTGCCATTGCCTATGGTTCTCCTGGTAGCAAGTTTTGTGGGACCCTTAGAGTTTAGGAGAGAGAGCAAAAGTACACACCCAGGAAAAAGGGGGGCATGGGCTTGCTCCAAGGACAGCATGGACAGGCTTCTTTTATCTTGAGGGCTATTATCTGTTTTATAAAGGCAGGAATTTCAGGGGAGATCTCAGAAGAGGATCTCAGTAGACTATTCATCAGCTTTTCAGGTGTGTCCTTCAATGTTGATTCATCAAAATGATCTCATAAGGGGGTCAGGGTCATTCTCTGGTCAGTTTCACCTTCAAAGAATGTCACTGAAAAAGGACCAGCAACAAGGCAGGTCTGCCCCATTGTGGCCTGGAATGTGTGCTCCTAAGTGCCCTTGATTAGGGAAGATAAGACCTCATGATGTATCCTGTTTCCCTGACACTAAGACAGTGTCTTATATTAATTTTTGCTCCCAAAGATGCGCTAGGTCTTATTTTCAGGGGATGTCTTATTTTTCCATGAAGAAGAATAAGGTACACATTTATCGTTGAACAAAAATAAAGGAAATTTATTACCTGTGTGTCCACACAATGTGCCTGACTCCTGCCCCGCACGACTCACTGTCTAACTGTGAGTCAGCCAGACACTGTCAGGACAGAGCAGGCAGCAGGCGGCAGCTTGTCCTGGCTTCCTATCTGCTCCTGCTACACTGCGGCCAACAATGAGCTGCGCGGCGGCGCCCGCTGCTAGGGCCCAGAGTCCAGAGTTATGGTAGCTTGGGAGGGGCCTTATTATTGGGGAGGCCTTATTTTCCGGGGATATCTTACTTTCGGGGAAACAGGGTACTATCTGGCTGCAAATTGCATAACCAGTTTGTTCAGCTATCTGTCTCAGTTTTCCCACTCCAGTGGCCAAGGCATTTTCCTAGCTTCTTACTAACATGCCTCAGTAACAAATCCACACCCTCCCTCCACCCCACCTTGCAATCCTTTTTGATAGTATCATGGACAACTTTGGGTTGCTTTATGTTTATTGAAATTAAACCCAGTTCTGTTTAAAATGGAAATCTTTATATGTGATTCAAAGTTCTTCTCCAGAGTGTGCATTCACTGTGCCATTCAAAGTGTGGTCCAGAGTCTTTTTCTGACCCATGAATATGCTAGCAAAGAGGAAAGGTTTGAACAACTGGTGCTGACAGATCCAAACACTAGACATCAAGAACTGCAGTGGAGAAATATTGGCTATTTTATTATGTATGGTGCCATCCAGGAGAATGAGAAGTTAATGCCCAAGCCCAAACTCTTGATGGGGTGTGGGCTACAGATAATATAGGACACAATGGCAAGACAGGTGGGTTAGGGGGTTTGGGTTATGCTGGGAGCTGATTGGCTAGGGATGATGTAAGGGTATGAATCATTTCTTCAGATCTTAACGAAAGCTCTAAGGTCAGCCCTAGCCTCCCCTGTCTGGTTTCTTAGGAAAGTAACCAGGGAATTGTTTCACCTGCGGGCACAGAAACATAATTTATGGCAAGATACTATCTGTAGCCTGCCAGAGATTCTGACTTTGCAACCATTAGTCAGATCTGGCTACTGTCTTCTGCTGCAGAGCATTGCTGATTATCTGGGGGAAAGGCTTGTTCTCTGAGGGATACACACATAGAGGAATATTATTTCTAGAGCCAGGATTTAAAGATAAATTCATTCAAAGGCGTAAGGACACTTGGTTTCAAATGGTATGTTACTGGTCAAAGGTAAATGAGATTAAGTGAGAGTAAGCATTTAGAAGTTTGTATAGTAACCTGACATTAATGTAGTGCCCAAGACTATCTCAGTTCCTTATCTAAGTTCTATGCTTCATCACACGGGACTGAGAGCATGGCTGAGGCCCTTTTCTGTGAACCCTGAGGGCCACAGGGAATAGAATGAAGTGGCCATTGGTCCCCATCTTCTTCCCAGGAACCACATTCCTTCAAGCCTTGCTGTCACAGGCCCTGTGAGAGGCTTCCCGTCTTTATTCTTTTTGCTCATGTGTGCCATCACACCTCAAAGGACATGTCCCAAAGCTCTCCACAAACCTCCCCATTGCACTTGGCTACAGAAGTAATGACACCATTCAGGAATGATAGATTTATGCTGTTTAGCAAGCGTTCAGCTGGGGAGTGAGTTTCTAATAATTTTTTTTTTTAATTCTCACCCAAGGATATTTTTTTCCAATGATTTCTAGAGAGAGTGGGAGGGAAGGGAAGGAAGGAGGGAGGGAGGGGGGAGAGAGAGAGAGAAACATCAATGTGTGAGAGAGACATCGATTGATTGCCTCCCAAACTTGCCCCTATTGGGGCTAGAAACCTCCAACTGAAGTACATGCCCTTGACTGGGAATCGAACCTGAGACCCTTTGAGCCACAGGTTGATGATCTAACCACTGAGAAACTGGCTAAGGCAAGTAATTTTTTCTTATAGTGACCCCTACATCTTTATGAAAGATGGTCTCAGAGCTCCCCTCTCTCACATGGCTTCAGCTGGATGAAGTAGAGGTACAGAGGGAAAACATTCTCTCCAAAAGGCTGCATTCCCTGTACCTGTTTCACCCTCTCTCATACCAATCTACCTCTATCTCTCGCTGCTGTTTTAATTCTTGGAGAGAGGGGAGGGGTTGGAGAGAGTGAGACCAATTGTACTACCTTCTAGAAATTCCAAGGCTTTCTTTAGATTATGGAAATACATAGTTAATTCTCATTTCCGCTTCTGCTCTTAGCCATAATTCTGTCCAATAGAAAAACATTAGTTCAATGTTATATATCTGCCTTAGGTTACATTCTGTTTGGGAGAATAGGATTGAAACCATCTGTGATGGTTAATTTTATGTGTCAACTTGACTGGGCTAAGAGATGACCAGGTATCTGGTAAAACATTATTTCTGGGTGTGTCTGTGAGGATTTTTCTGGAAGGATTTAGCAGTAGACAAGAAAGTAAAGATCGCCCTCACTAATGTAGGTGGGCAACATCCAATTCAGTAAGGGCCTGCATTGGACAAAAAGGCAGAGGAAGGGTGAATTTGCTCCCTTTTCTTAATCTAGAACATTCATCTTTTCCTGCTTCTGATTCTAGGGAGGCCCCGAGGCCTCAGACATGGACTAAATTACATTACTAGCTTTATTGGTTCTCCAGTTTGTAGATGCCAAGTTGTGGGATTCCTTCACCTCCATAGTCACATAAACCAATTTCTATAATAAATCATATATATATCTGAAAAAGCCTGAGTAATATACCATGTTATTAGCATTCTACTGGGAAACTGAGAAGCCAAAACAGCAACTATGCACAGTGGCCTGACAACACCAGAGTTCAGGGTATTCCTGACCTTGAACTCAGCTGTATAAGCAGGTAGTCTATTTCTCTAAAATGAAAAATGTGGCAAGAATAAAAATGTGTTAATACACTTAAAGTTCTTAGAACAATGCTTGGCACATAATAAGTACTTAATGTTTGCTATTAACTATAGCTTTGACTACCCATCAAGAAATAGAGACTGTTTTCCTAGTCCTTGATCATCATGGCCTCATGACTTGCTTTGGATAGAATATGGTGGAAGTAACATTGCATCAGTCTGAGTCTAACTCTCAAAAGGCTTTGTGGACCTCTGCTCTCTCTTGAATTCCTTCTTTTGCCACAAGAACAAGCCCGAACTAGCTTGCTGGAGGATTAGGGACCATGTGGAGGATACGGAGGCACCTCACTTGGAAGTCAGGCAACCCCAGAAGCTGAACGATTGAGCTGATGTGAAACTGATTTTGAACACATGGAGAATCCAACCATAAGTCAAACCCACAAGAACTGCCTGTCTGTGCCCAGCTTAAATTGGTGAGCGACAGAATTAAGAACTAAATAGACGATCGTTTTAATCCAAGATTTGGATAGTGCTCCTCCTCCAGTCAGTGTCTATCTCAGGGCTATTCCAGACTCTTTCCATATCTGTCAAATCCCATTCAACTTTCAACACCCATTTCAATTGGTATCTCTTCCAAGAAGTTTTTTTTTCTGATTTCCTCAGGTAATGTGTTATCTCACCTGTAATTGAACCCTCATTTTGACATTTTATCTCTTTAGCAGTTGTTTCTTATGTGCCTTGTAGTAGAACTGTTAGTGTGCTTCCCATCTTGGTTTCCCTACAACTAGTAAGTAGACACTCTGGAGGCCTGAGAATGTGACTGAAGCACAGCATCACATCACTTCTGTCATAGTGATTTGCCTCCAGAGGTAAGCACCAGGGCCAGTCAGAGTCCGCCTCAATGATTCAGATTCTGGAGAAGGGAGTCTGGTTTTCCTTGTAGATTAAGAGCTCTAAGGAGAGAGTGATGGAAATACAGCTGAGTTCTGATACTGCAAGGGAGTAGGAGAGGAATTGACTAGAGCATAAATAACAAGGGCCACAAACAAAAAGAGGAGAGACAAGTTGAGGTGAGGAAGAGAGAGGTAAGAAGAGGTGAAAACTGTATCAACGTCGAGACCCTGGATCTGCCTGCTTTGACAGTGGTTATTTACTTCTTTTTTCTTTTTACTCAAGCTCTATTGAATCTTGTTTTAGTTATTTACAACAAAAATAATGCTTCCAATTATCTGGTGAATTGAGGAAGGTTAATGTGAGCCATCATCCAGTACTTTATCACTTCTAGTCTGGTTGACACCGTAATATGTTGTCTAAATTAAGGTACTCCTGAAAGCTAAGGAGGGTGCTATTAATAATTACTCTGAGAAAACAGATGTTAACGGAGACTTTCTCCAGGTTTCCTAGAAGAAAAAAAAGTGAACCTGTCTTTATAAGGCTGAGACCCAGATGCTGGGAAGTTGTAATTCAAGAAATCCAAGTACAGACCCTCTGTGGGTCTCCTGTGGGAGCTAGTCAATCTCTCATTCTCACAGTCTTGTTAGACACAACAATGCAGTTAATAAATGAATACCCACAGGAAACAAGATTTATTGGACAGGTTGCAATTAAACTCTGAAACTGTGCTGTGTTCATGTAGAATATTTCCTTGAGTTCTATTTGTTAATTATTTTAACTTAAAGAATGAAAAAAGTGCATCTTAGTTTATTTGTGGGAATTTTCTGTTGTGCTTCTTATCCTTGTGGGGGTTGGAGGGAGAGTTAAATTAATATCATATTTATGTTAGATGTTGAATTCATTTAGCTTAGAAATATCACACTTATATTTTGATTTTTGCTTAAAATAAAAATATTCCATAATTAAAGCTCCTTTCTCCTCTAAAAATGCCTAGTGTTGAGTTCTCTATTCAGATGAACTTCTTGTGTGTGCTACAGAGGACTGAAATAGATCCTAAAATAACCCAGAAGCCATTCTGTGAAGTTGACAAGTAAAAGAAATATTTAAGAAATATTAAGCACTCACTCCATGCATAATTAGCAACTGCAGGGGGACTTATGATGATTAAGACACAAATGGGTATACTATAAGACAAGCTAAGAAAAAGCCCTAAAGAGAGGTTAAAATATCACACTGGGAATTGATGATAGAGTAGATAACATGGGGCCTGGAAAAACCAGAAAAGGCTTCTTGGAAGAGTTACCATTGGAAATTGGCTTTTAAAATTAAAGATATTTTAGGGCATACATGAGGTAAGGAAAGAGGCATTTCAGAAATAAAACCTCAGGAGCAGGAAATTTGGGACAGTTTCCAGGAATAGGTAGTGGTGACCTTGAACTGCAAGATAGAATAGGAAGGCTAAAAGAGCAATGCTATATAGTAGAAAAATACACACCATAAGCCATACCTCTTCCTCATGTTAGCACACTTGCCTCTCCCCACATATTCACATCCCCCTTCCCTCTCCCACCCCTCCCACCTCTACCCCCCCACACACACCAAGCAAATATTTTGGATTGGTAGATCATAATCAGATGCATGCAGTCATGGTAGATATCTTCACCATACAACATTGTTATTGTCTCATAATATTTAATTTCTTCAACTTGTGACATTTTCAGTGTCATGGACCCCCATGGTTGTATTTCACAGTCCAGTGGCCATATTTCAATAGCATCACATTTCTTGTTCTATATGTTGTACTTGTGGATAGGAGGACACTATAATGTCCTCAGTACCATACTAGTGTTTTGGTTCAGAGACTCTTGACTAAGAATCTGATGTATGTAAAGGAATAGCTTCAGGGGGATTTATCTAGCATCAATTGTAGGAAAAACAAGGGGAAACAAGATAATTGGGAAAATAGTTAAAGGCTCACAAGAGTCCTAGTAGGATGCATACATAGGTAGAAATAATGAAAATGACTAAGAGAAGACAGTTTCAAGAGACTGTCAAGGTAAAATGTAAAGAATTTAAGAACTGATGTGAATGGAAGTGAGAAGGATGACTACATTTGTGCAGAGAATGGTAATAACTGTAGAAATAAAGTTGTCAGAAGGGAGGTAGAGAGAAGTCAACAAGTATGATTTTGAACATAAGGCATTTTAATTTATCCACCAGGGTATTATGTGTAAAGCTAAACTTCCCCCAAATGTTAACTGTTTAGAAGGATCTAACTGGAAGTAGTAAAGAATGGGATACAGAGTTATCTTAAGACCATTCCTTGTTTCCACCAATATGCAACAGCATTTAAGTTGTATCACATGCCCATGTAACTGAGGGGGGGGGGAACAAATTTAAATAATGCATCTGATTGCTCTTTATGAGTGGATAGGGAGCCATGAGTTTACTATTTCCACGGAAGGTGTTGTTTCCTGCTAGCCTCTGGAAGTATGGACATTGGTCTGCTGGATTGTAGCCAGGCCAATCTTAAATTTGCCTTTCATATTGGCTTCAGAAGCTAACCACTCACTAGTATGACCCCACACTATGGTATGGAATAGAGAAACACACACGGAACTTGGTGTCCAGATACTCAGGTGCCTTCAGCGTCTAAAAATCCTTCTACATCCATGCTTTAAAAAAACTTCAAGTCATTTGACAATGAAGACAATACTTCCAGTCTAGTGTTTAATATTTTTACTTCCCAGCAGCATAATAATACCACTTTGGTCAGGTTGAACCACTGCACAATTTTGCAGCTCTTTCAGAAAAATAATAAAAACAATTGGAAAGACACAATCACATGCAATGGTGAGAAAATAGTACTACTGCCCACTTTCCCTAAAATGTGAACTATCCTTGGTTCATCTCCACACTGTGTATTTATTATAAGCCCTTATAGCAAGGGATTTTGTTTCTTTCAGGATTTTTTTTTTATAGCACCAAATAGACACAGTGGCTAACAATCAATAATTCTGAAAAATCATTAGAATATTTATCACATGTCAAAAGTTTTCTGGACCTGTATTTTTATCCACTACTCTGGCTTGAAGTTCATGAGAGGAAGCTACAACATAAGATTGTGTTTCGTTTCTGCCACTTACATGGTTTGTGAACTATGAATACTTTACAAATACCTTTTTGTATACTACTTTACAATTTCCAAGTATTTTACATACAGTGACTCCTTTATTTTAATGTAATGGTGTCCCCCAAGCCACAGATGATGATTAGACACATGAGCTCCTGTGTTACAGTGCGTGGGTTCAAATCCTAATTCCACCTGCTAGTTGTGCGACCTTGAACAAGTCACATACTGTGCTTCAGTTTTCTTGTCTATAAAATAAAAACTACTTAGCAGAATTGTTGAAGGGATTCAATGAGTCTATGAAGTACTGAGCACAGTAGAACCCAGTAAGAGCTAAATGTTAGTTCTGAGTAAATTATACTTACGTACCTCATTGGGATAGAACTTTGGTGTATGGATAAACTAAGCAGCATTTTTGAGTGGTGTGTTTAGAAAACGCAGCTCAGGGATATGTGCATGAAGTCTTCATGATTTGCATGGGGTTAGGGACTTTAGTTTCTTTATCAAGGAACCTGATGAACAGGAAACTCTAGTTATTGCTAGTGTGAGTGTAGAGTAGTTCCTCACAGCAAGCTCCATGAGGGCACTGTGTCTGTCTTGTTTGCCATTGTATTTCCAGAATCTACCACATATTAGTTACACAGTGAGATTTGGTAAATGAATAAACACACGAAAAAGTCTTAATAACTGTGTGATTAAGCTTAAATTTAGGGACATTCTAGGAATTAAATATGAGAGTGAGCTTGTGAAAGGAAGGTAAGATTTAGGGACGGTAACTCTACTTACTATGAACTCCTTAGAAAAAAAGATAATAAATATCAAACGGGATATTAATAATATGCTCGAGGATGTGACTTTTCTTATTTTTAAAATAAAAACATATATTTTATAAAAATTTTAATGGAATTCCATGTTTAGATTATCCTTGCCAAGGTCCTTTCATAAAGAACTAGAAAGGTTGAATTTTACTCATTATAAAAACTCTGAGTCCCCAAGTCATTCCTTGTGAAAATGTCCTCAAATACTTAAAGTCTTCAAAGTAATTGATTCCAAACTCATCTATCTAGAAAATATTTATGAAGAGTTCATTCTAATTCTCACTATGAAATTCATAAATTATAGTGCCAATTAGTATAAGTTGGTAAAAATTTTCAAGAAGGAAAATTTATTTGTGTATCCACCTGTTCTGTCATTCATTCATTCAATGAATATTGTTTGCCTACATTGTGCCATACCTTATACCAGAGGCCAGGTATATGGCAGTCCACAAGACGGTCACAGCCCTTTCTCATTGAGTCTTTGATGGAGAGAGGGTCGAGATGGGTAGGACCATCCCAAGATTGGGGAGATCTTGCCTTGTGTTGGCCTCCTGAATCCTAGAGCTTGATTTTCACTCGGCAATGCTTTCTAAAGCTGGCCTAACAGGCTGAGTCTGTAAACTAAACACAAACTAGCTAGAAGTTCAGAAAATCAGGTATTATTCATATACCCACAAACATCTATAGATGTTTAAAATAATGTCCACAAAACATTCCAACGTCTTGGGAGTCCTACAGACACAGCTGAGTAAAATACACTGTTTGATTTGTCCTGGTTGAAAAACTGCATTTGGAAATTGGTGCGATTCATCTCTAGGCAAGTTCTTCAGAGACAGCCTTGAAGGCCCATGGTGCTAGGTTTTGTATTTAGATCTTAGCATTGTCCTACAAAATAGTGGTAATTTATGTAGAGAATTTCCTATTGATTACATGAAGCATGGAAAGTCTATTATTCTTTCCAAAGTCAATTGTAATTTGAACTCATTATCTCCCCAAGGATGCTCTATTTCAGTTTCAAATGGTACCAGAATTATAATATAAATGCCCAGTGAAAAAGTTCAGGTACACAAACTTGCCTTCAAAGTAAAAACAAACAAAAAAAGAGTTTAGAAAAATCCAGCCACCAACCTAACCGAGAGAAAGAACTAAAATTCACCAGAATCATTGATGAATAGTAACAACAGACCCCCCCTACACTTAACTTTTAATGTCTAATTTGTTTATTATATTAGATACTGAGCTTCATGTAAGAGCAGCTATTATATCTTCAATATGATATTGGACATAAGAGTAGTGATTAATATGATCATTAATAATAAAGAGCATTAAGACAGGTTGTCATTTTTTCCATTGCCTATATATAGGTTCAGGGAAACTTTAGAGAACCACAAGTGTTCTAAATCTTTTGTTTTTCATAAGATGTTTTTATTGATTTTAGAGAGAGAGGAAGGGAGAGGGGACAGAGGGACAGAAACACTGATGAGAGAGAAACACCAATCAGCTGCCTCCTGCACACCCCCAGCTGGGGATCAAGCCCCCAACCTGGGCATGTGCCCTGACCAGGAAGAAAACTGATGATCTTTTGGTTCATCGATCGATGCTCAACCACTGAGCCACACTGGTTGGGTGTTTATTTTTCCCCTTCCCTCTCTAAGTCGAAGGCATAGTTACTTTTGATTAAAACTTTAGGGTGAGGTGTATATCTCAACAACTACACTTCACTGAAGAAATGTGGCCATTTGACTGGACACTTGTATGCAGGAACACTGGGACATGTAATCTGTCCTTAGCTGTCTTAGGTGTGCTGGATTGCCCGTCCACCGTGACAAAGGGCCTGACATACATTTATTAGCATTTATCTTTATGCAAATGAAGCACAAAAATACAAAGACTTCTAGAAAACACAAATGTAAGGTATCTGCTCCTTTGTTAATTGTTCTGTAACTCCATGAAAATATTTATATTGATGTTAAAACATAATAATTTAACATTAACCAAATACAGCTAAATAAAAACATACCTTAAGCTCCAAATTTATACAATGTGTTAAAATGTGTCAGAATGACCATTTCCTCATTACAGAGGTTCAATGACTTCCCTTTCTGAGAATCAGTGGCATCGTCTGAATACCTTTAATATTTCTTTGTTAAATAATAATTAAAATATATGTTTTATTACATTTTTCTTATAAAAATGAGAACTATCTCTTTCAAACTGAATCATATTCAAGCAGTATCCATTTGCTCCCTTTAGTCATGCTTAGCTCTTTTGCAAACCTATTTTACACAATATTCAGAGTCTTCAGCCTTGCCCTCCACCCAGCTCTATCTACTGAAAAAATGATGTTTTCAAGCCTGAGAATCTGTTACTACAGCAGAATCTTGTTGAAGTTGGTGCACCTCGTAGTTTCCTTGCTGTTCACCCTCTGTCGGGTGATGGGCTATGAAGAGTAGGCAGAACTTGGCATTGCCAACATCGTCACCTGACAGGGCAAACTAAAATGTGTAGAGTAATTCTGATTAGTTTATTTTTGTGAAAACAGTTCCTAAACTGAGCTTTATAGATTTTTAATTTGGAGGACTGTCCGAAATGTGAATTCTCTTTTATCTTTGGTGATCAATTTCTGCATTTGAGAAGAGGGAATATTCAAATACTTGCTTCAGTTTTAATGATCTAGAATACTTTAACTGGATATTTATTCTTTTTTCAGGTACATTTGTGTGTTTAAGATATTTAAGGACCCAAATAATTATCGCTTCCTATTCATTCCATAGAGTAAAATCGGACTTATGTGCCTAGGTTTGCCGTAAGTCAAAAGTTATCATCTGTATATGTGGCTGTAACAGATCATTTCCCAGTAAATTATAGTTTTTGAAAGATGATTATCTCATTGTCTATTTACTTATATGAAACATGGAATGAAGATGGTATCTTTACCCCCTAGAAGCAGCAGTATCTTTTCACTTACAATATTAGTATCATTGGTTTACATATGCCTAATTTTAAAAGGAATAATACTTTGGATCTTAGATTGACAAAAATATCCATTTTATATTTGAAGAAACTTATGTAAACTTTGTATGACATACATATTTGTATATATATGCACATGTATTATAATTTAGTTTTTGTTAAAGCTGTAAGCTTTAAAATATCAAACAGACTTCTATGACATCAGTGTAGGTAGAAAGAGCATAGATTTCTTCAGAGCTTATCAATCAAAACTATAAAAACTTAAAAAATAATATTGAGTGCAGTATATATGAGGATCAGTTCATGAGATCATGAGATCAGGTCTTTTGCTAATAATGTTTTCCTATCAGATTCATAATATTTGGTAAGGAAAGACCTAATTTTGTAACAAAAACACTCTCATAATATATATTTTGTGGAATAAATATATATTATATTCTGTTAAAATTAATAATAGATACAAGCAATGCTTAAATTAAAAAAAATACATACTAGATTTCTCTATTCTTGCTTCTAGCAAACTAAAAGTTGAGCTATATTGGCCTACTCTATTAATGCATAATAAAATTCAAGGAAACAAAACAAAAAGCCAGTTGCTTCAAGAACCTGAGGAGAGTATAAATATAGTGTAATTGCTTGTTTTCGGAGGGGAAAAGATGTTGACTTTGCGATAAACTGAATTTCTAATTCTAACAGCTCAGCAGTATGGCCGTGAAACAGGTCAGGGTGAGGGGCATTGTGTAGGTTTTAAGTGGTGACACTATTGAACTGATGCAGTTTGAACTATAGCCTAATGAGGGTTTTGTTCATCTCTGGAAAAGCTATAGACCCAAGGTTTACTTAATCCTGGCCCTGGTGGTTCATGTGAAAGTCATGGACTTTATTCTTACACTGTTTCAGTCTGCAGACTGGAAACCTCTCCATTGGCACACAGAATTCTCACTGCAGTGAATGGAAGGTCTGCGTGTGTGAAGAGCGGCGAGCAGCCCGGGTTCAGCCCAGATAAAGAAGGTGTCGAGTTGCCTTGGTAAAGAATTTATACACCACACGTTCACAGCTTCTTGACAGGTACAATTATCAGCGTTGTCTTCTCTTTTTACTATGTGCTGGGATTCAGAAGCACGGTTCCAAATTTGTGACTATTGGGTGTTTGATCAAGTAGCTTTACTTTGAGGACCTGAAAGAGGAAAAATAGTGAAGAGAAATCGGTGATTAGCATTCATTTGCCAACTACAATTTGCTAAAAATCTCAATAGAGCATGTGCTCTGTGAGAACAGCGAGAATTATTTTGGGTGCTATCATTCATACACAATCTTCCACATATGAAAAAAACAAACAAACACTGATGTTTGCAAAGGAAGTAATGGCTGAATGAGGATGGAAGACACCAGTTGTTCCCTAAAATAAAATAAAGAACACCAGTTGGGAAACATCTTTTTTTTTTTCTTCTTCCTCCTAATTCCAGGTAACTTTTTGCTTTTCAAGAAGGCAAAGAATAGCTAAACTTTACATGACTCTGAGGGACAGTTAGTGGTGATCTTGCAGGAAGCACCAATATTTCTCCTCCAAAGCATATATTAGGTCTGTTTCTTCTTCCACAAGGCCGGCCTGACATCAGCTACAACTGAGCGGGCAGCTGCCCACATGGTCAGGTTTGGGGGAACAACCTCCCCAAACTCTCCTCTGAGACCTGTCTCTCTTCCACCGTGATGAGTCATTTCTTTCAGAGGAAACACTGGTTTTTAACCTTTGATTTTAAAGCTACAAATACTTTTGTTTCTATGAATGCAGAGCACGGTATACAAAACATGTTAACAAATTGTTCTGGTTGATATGTGTGTGTGCATGTGTGTATGTGTGTGTGTGGGGGGAGGTGTACTTGCACTCTCCAGCTGCCATGCCTTCCAGAGATGTGCCTCACAGCCCCTGGGCTCACACAGTGAAACTGAAACCAGGCATGAGGTCACTGTGCTTCTTCAGAAGACACCTAACAGGACATTGCATATGACATCCGTCAAGGACATGTTAGCAAATACAACACTACTACTACTGGATGCTCACTTACTTGCCACATGTTTTGGTCGGAGTTTTACATGCTTTTGCTTATTTAATCTCCACAACAGACTGTCTTTACTGAACCTTAGATCAAATAACTTCCTGTTAGTCTCAAATGACAATGATCTAAAGATTCTGTTTTTAATACATTTATTTATCATATATCTATTTACATGTCCCAAGGGACTGGGTCTCAGAACAAGTACATTTTAGTGACAGTCTTGGGTCTCCTCATCCATCAAGATGGGGAATGGTCAGTGGGACACTGGGCACCCACAATGGGTCACTGTACTGCCCAAGGAGAAGGACCATCTGCCCCAAGTGTGCTCTTATTTTCCTCTTTCCCAGGATTTATAGTTCAATAGGTGAGTGGTTTTTTCCCACATTAGTTTAAATTCTATTGATTAATTTGCCTTGCTAACTTTTATTTTATTTTTTAAATATAATTTTATTGATTTCAGAGAGAGAGGGAGAGATCGAAACAGCAATAATGACAGAGAATCATTGATTGGCTGCCTCCTGCATGCCCCACGCTGGGGATCGAGCCCACAACCTGTGCGTGTGCTCTGACCAGGAATTGAACTGTGACTTCCTGGTTCATAGGTTGACGCTCAACCACTAAAACATGCCAGCCAGGAACTTTGCTAACTTTTCAATGTGCCATTATGGTAAGCAGAATAATGGATCCCAGAATCAGTGAATATGTTAGATTCCATGGTAAAGGGAAATTGCGTTTGTAGATGGAATGAAGGTTGCTAAGCAGCTGATGTTAAAATAGGCTGGTTACCCTGGATTGTCCAGGTGGGCCCAGTATAATGAAAAGTGGAAGAGGGAGTGAGAAGAGAGTGAGGGAAGAGGATGTGATGATGGACACAGAGTTCAGAGCGATGCACTGCCCGATGCAGTGCAGGTCTCTGCCACCACTGGTTTGAAAGATGGACGATGGGACCACAAAGCAAGGAATGCAAGAAGCCTCTGGAAACTGGACAAGGCAAGGAAATGATTTCTACACAGAGCCTCCTAGAGTCCAGTGAGACTGTTTGACCTCTATCCTACAGAATTCTAAGATAATTAATTTGTGTTTTTTTAAGTAACAAAATCTGTGGTAATTTTCTAGGGCAGTTATGGGAAACTAATAGGCTGTGATAATGAAGGATTTTGAAGTATATGGCACTGCTTTGAAAGTAAGTGGTGAGGGTGAGCTGGATAGCTCCAACTCCAAGTGACCTAAGCGCGAATTTCTGGAAAGCTCATGGGAATGTATCTGTGGGGAGAGACAGAGGAATTGGAGGGCAGGTGCCACTGAAGAAAGAGGCCAAGTGCTTAAAAAACAGAGGCTCTGAAGCCCATATTTATGAATCACTACCCTATTGCTTACAGGCTTCGAAAAACATTCGGTCAACTTTTTAAAATCCAACATGACTAGTTTCCTTCTTTAAAATGAGATTAAAAACAGAACCTAATAGTCATAGGATTATTGTGATGATTAAACAATTTAATATATATGAAGTTCTTTCTCTTTCTTTCTTTCTTTCTTTCTTTCTTTCTTTCTTTCTTTCTTTCTTTCTTTCTTTCTTCTTTTCTTTCTATTAATTCTCACCCAAAGATATATATTTACCATTGCTTTTTAGAAAGAATGGAAGGCAGGAGGAGAGATGGAAGCACCGATATGAGAGAGGCACATGGATTAGTTGCCTCCTGCACAGGACTTGATTAAGCCTGCAACTGAAGTAGGTGCCCTTGACTGGAATCCAACCCAAGACCCTTCAGTTCCCAGGCCAACACTCTGACCACTGAGTAAAACTGGCCAGGACATATATGAAGTTCTTAAGAGAGTTCTTGGCACAGCCTGACATTTAATGCCTTGCATCCAGCATTATGATGGTTATTTCCGGTCCCCTTTTTCGCCTGGTTACTCTGGGTTCCTTGGGTTTAGTTTTATCTATCATCCTCTGGGATCTGGTCCTCCCAGTGCCTGGCTGGCAGCTCTGGCAGTGTTCCCTGGATCAGGCCATCTGGTGCCAGAGGCCATGGAGCTGGAAGGTATGGAACACTCTGTGGTGGACAACGTAAGGAAATGAGGGCTTGAAGAGCAGGAGGACAAAAGAGAGACAGTAAGGCCTCTGGCGAATGCCAACTGCTTTGTACATTTGCTAAGATCCTGCCTGGTTTTGAATGTAAATGAATTCTCCATCCTTGTTCCAGCAATAGAAAGTCAGAGAAATAAAAAGGCTTATGGTCTAGACTTCCTCATAATGCTGACATCTCTAGAAGTACTCCTTCTTTCTTTCTATTGTTATTATTTGGAATCTAGGTAAAATATAAAGTATATATTTCCATGTTTTATGGATGTATATAAAGTCAGTCTTTAAAAAAAATAAGATGCTTAAAAGCTGAATTAATGTAATACTTCAAAAACACTAATTCAAAAAAATATATGCACCTCTTTGTTTATTACAGTGATATTTACAAAAGCCATGAATGGAAGCAATCCAAGTGCCCATCAATAGGCTAATGGATACAATAGAATATTATCCTATATAATAAAGAGATAATATGTAAATTCACCATCACTCCAATACACAAGATGGCCTCCCCCATGTGGTCAAAGATGGCTCCACAAGATGGCCAGCAGAGGAGGGCAGTTGGGAGGGACCGGGCTTGAAAGGGAGGGCAGTTGGGGGCAATGAGGCCTGTAGGGAGGACAGTTGGGGGGGGGGACCAGGCTTGCAGGGAAGAGCAGTTGGGAGGAACCAGGCCTGCAGGAAAGGACTGTTTGGGGCAACCAGGCTGGCAGGGGAGGGCAATTAGGGGTGACCAGGCTGATAGGGGAGGGAAGTTAGGGGCAATCAGGCTAGCAGGGGAGAAGTTAGGCATTGACCAGGCAGGCAGATGAGCGATTGGGTGCCAAAAGTCCTTGATTATGAGAGGGATCCCAGATTGGAGAGGGTGTAGGCTGGGCTTCAGAGTCACACCCCCTCCTCCCTGCCTGTGTACAAATTTCATGCACCAGGCCTCTAGTTTGACCATAAAAGAGAATGAAATCTTACCATTTGTGACAGCTTGGATGGACCTAAAGGGTATTCTACTAAGTGAAATAAGTCAGACAAAAAAAAACAAATACCATATGATTTCACTTACATATGAAAGCTAAAGAGCAAAGTGAATAAACAAACAAAATAGAAACAGACTCACAGATACACAGAACAGACTGATGGTTACCAGAGGGGAGGAAGGTTGGGGGAGGGGAGGGGAAAAAAGTGAAGGGATCAAGAACTACAAATTGGTAGTTACAGAACAATCATGGGGATGTAAAGTACAGCATAAGGAATATAGTCAATAATCTAATATAATAAAAGAGAAACATGCAAATTTGACCGTTACCACCAGCCAATCAGAGCGGCTGTATGCAAATTAACCCAGCCAAGATGGA
>PVJC01028706.1:0-22376 GCA_004026665.1 Murina feae | reverse complement strand
TTGCATATAGTCGCTCTGATTGGCTGGTGGGTGTGGCTTAGGTGTGGTGGAGTGACACCAACTTGCATATTACTCTTTTATTAGATTAGATACTAGAGGCCCATTGCATGAAGAGATTCATGCAATAGGCCTTCCCTTCCCCTGGCTGCCAGCACCGGTTTTCCTCCAGTACCTGGGACCCAGGCCTTCATTCTGGTCTTCACTGCTGTGGCTGGAGCCTTCAGTCTTCACTCCACTACCACTTCGTGCCTATGTATGCAAATTAACCGCCATCTTTGTTGGGTTAATTTGCATACTCTCTTGATTGGCTGGTCAGTGTAGCAGAGGGATAGTCAATTTACATGTTTGTCTATTATTAGGTAAGATAGGTTGATTTCAGAGAGGAAGGGAGAGAGAGAGAGAGAGAGAGAGAGAGAGAGAGAGAGAGGAAAGAGAGAGATCAATGATAAGAGACAATCATTGATTGGCTGCCTCCTGTATACTGCCCCCAATTGGGAATAGAGTCCCAAACCTAGGCATATGCCCTGACCAGGAATCGAACCCTAACCACCTGGTTCATAAGTTGATGCTCAGCCACTGAGCAACACCGGCTGGGCATGTGGTAGACATTTTTTAGGTATGCTGCTCACTAAATGTTCAAACTAACTCTGACTTTTTTGAGTATTAACCTTTATATTTCCTCACTTTGCATTCCTTATTATTAAACCTTTCATGTTAGTCTAGTATAACCTTCATGTTGGCATCAGTTAAAACAGACAATAAATGTGTACACAAATGAAAGAAATTTAGAGACAGAAAGAGGCAGTTTTAAGGAAGGAGAGTCCATGGGAGAGGAATGCAGCTGGATTATTTATGCTACATACAGAGGATGGAGGGATGTTACAAGATGAGGGGAAGACGAAGAGGGGGCCCCTGGGTGGGCTTTGAAACTTTGAAACTGATGTCATGCAGGGAAGAAGGGGGAACTGACCAATTAAGAAATGACCAATTATGTCCCTTTATTTTAAGGGACATAAAATAAGGAAGGGTCCACTGAGGTAGTGTCACAAGCAAACGAAGAAGCTCCCAGCATTTATAAACCCACAGACACAGAGACTCGTGGGACAGTTTTTCCTCATGTGTTTTGCGAGAGAGTGGTCTCTCCCATTATGGGGACCCCTCCCCAGGTTGTTTCCCCTTTGAGGCCCCTCCCCAGGGGGATATTTTATACACTTGCAATAAACCTCCATATTTTTGCTTAAAATTTTTTAGTTAGTGAAATTTTTTTCTTCAAACTTCGTGAGACAAGAACTCTGCAATAAGAGACTCAGCTTGCCATTCCAGGTATCACTAGTAAAACTTAAAAAACAAGCAAACAAAACAGATGCCAATCTATAGAAATGTAGGAGAATTCTTTGCTATAACAAGTTTGGCTTACAGAAACCTTCCTGGGTCCCTCTTACTGACTGCCATCCTGATTAGAAATGTGGGCATGAGTTGCAGCTCTTAATTAGTTTGCTTAAAAGTTACAGGAAGGAATAGACTGGATTCCATCACAAACAAAATAATTCTTTAATGGCCAAACAGATGTCAGGATTAAACACAAAGAACCACCAAACCAATTAAGGCATGATGATTGTTTATTCCAAAAGTGCTAGAAGTTATTTCATAAAGAATAAAATTCAACAGGATTGCATTTAGTGGCATCATAAAATGGCCACTTTTTCGTCTTTTTTTTTTTTTAAAAAAATAGCTGAATCTGAGAAAACAAGTATATTAAAATTGATGTGCTCTCATAATTTTTGAGCAAAATGGGTTTTTCATTAGATAAATTAGATTTTAAATGCCTTAGCCTCAGAGAATTATAGTTGACAAATATTATATCAAACTAGATTTATCTGATATAAGTAATAATTTGCTATTTTTGTAAACATTTTTGTATGAAGTTTCCTGGAACTGGAATGCATTAGTAATTTACACATTTTAATTGGTATGTGATTTAGTTACTATATGTCAACCTTAATGCTGCTTTTGATTCCTCTTAAATATTCTTACACATCTAGTGAACCCAAATGAATAAGAGGATCCTTTAACTGAGAGATAAAGAGGTGCATTTCATAAAACAAAAGCATTTGGCAGGAATATCAACTCCAGTTTGCCACCAGCTCAGTATATTGGCTGATGATATTGATTACTGAAATACAAATAGTGGGACCATAAAAAACTCTGAGTTGTCTATTTCTATGATAACTATATCAAGACATACTAAAGGCACACTAATTGCTTTCAGGTCATTTGAAAATCACAGCAATCACATGTGTTCCTTCAGTGACTTACAACGTGGCTAAGTTTTGTTCCTAGTGCTTTTTTCACTTGGTTCTTCAGTTTAAAAACATCTAAACTAATAAAAGCGGAATAGTAAAATTAACTGTTTCTCCGGGATGCCCACAGCCAATCAGAATGACTGTATGCAAATTAGCCTAGCCAACATGGCGGCCGCCACTCACGGACCTGAGGAAACGTTTAGGCAGCATCCGTTGCAGCAGGAGCGAAAGGGAAACTACCTGCTCCCTGGCTCCTTAGCCTTTGGCCTGAAGCAAAACACACATTTGCAACAATTAAGTGTAACAATTGTTTCATTATAGAAGCCACAAGGTGAGGCAGAGGAGGCTTCCTTAGTAAAAGGCCTCACCTTAAAGGAACAGCATCAATTATAGGAGATAAACTCCAGAAACCTACGTCCAGCCAGCCTTGCTGGGACGTTGGGTCAATGGGAGCTGTGGCCAGCCTTAAAACCCCTCACCCAGGCTAGTCAGGCACGCCAGCAGGTGAGCATCCCCCGAGGGGTCCCATACTGCAAGAGGGCACAGGCCGGTCTGAGGGACCTCCCAAGTGCACAGAGTGGCTGCAGGGCAGAACAGCGCAGGACCCAGGACCCGTGAGTGGGAAAGAGGCTGCAGGTTTGGAGAGCACCGGAAAGCAGGTAAGAGGTGTCAGGGGGTCGGCAGCCTGCTTGGTGGCCTTCCCAGGCCCTTTGCGGGGCATCGGGGAGCGGGAAAGAGGCGGCAGGGGGTCGGCGGCCTGCTTGGTGGGCTTCCCAGGCCCTTTGCGGGGCATCAGGAAGTGGGAAAGCAAGGTGGCGGGCTGGGGAGTGGGAAGGAGGTAGCGGGGCGGTCTCGGCCTGCTTGGCAGCTGCCCAGGCCCTTTGCGGGGCACCGGGGAGTGGGAAAGCAAGGCTGCAGGGGCCAGGGGCCTGCTTGGCAGCTCCCCAGACCCCTTGGCGGCACTGGGAAGTGGGAAAGGAAGGCAGCAGGGGACCGGTGAGTGGGAAAGAGTCGGTGGCCTGCTTGGTGGTTCCCCAGACCCTTTGGGGCCACTGGGGAGCGGGAAAGCAAGCTCTTGGGGGCTGGGGTCCTTCTTGGTGGCTCCCCAGACCCCTTCCAGGGATCAGGGAGCAAGGAAAGGCTGGCTTGACCATGAGACGGGGTTTTCCCTGCTTTCTGGTGGCTGGAGGAAGATGGGCAGTAGGCAAGCTTGGGAGGCAGGCAGCACCCAGCCCTGGCTACAGCTCAAAAAAGAGAACAACATGCAAGGGAGGGCAAGAGTCTGAGAGATCAACATAGAGAGGGTGCCTGCTCCAAGCCTCCACGGTGTGCCTGGGGGCAGGCCCCCAGCAGGTAGACACACACAGGAGGACTGCTCCGAGCCTCTGATGCGGCTGGGGGTAGGTCCCCAGTGGCCACACACACACACACACACACAGAAGGTGCCTGGCAGACTGGGGCCATCATAGGATATCCACTGAGGGTTCCCAGACTGTGAGAGGGCACAGGCCGGGCTGAGGGACTCCCTCCACCCCGAGTGCACAAATTTTTGTGCACCGAGCCCCTAGTATTTTATATTAGGTCTGTTGCAATTTGTGTGAAACATAGACTTCAACTACTTAGAATTTTTCTGCCACCAGAAAGAATTAAAAAAAAAAAATGAAGCATCACTGCTTGATTCCTTGATAACCTATTGTTCTCTGCTGCCAATTGTAGATCTCAGAAGGGGAAAGAAATATAAAATGCAAACTTCTCTCCACTGCTCCCAGATATTTATGAATTTTCTTTTACTTCAATAGAAGTAGAAGAAATTGTACTGAAAAAACAGTGAGATCTTGCAAAACCAACATTATACTGAAATGCAAAAAAAAAAAAAGAAAAATAATTTTGGACTGAGTGTAGAGAACTTAGACCCATTCCTATACCTTCACGTGTCTCATATGAAGCCTTATTCAGGAACTTAATTTTTCATGCTCAGCTTTCTCATCTCTCTATATAAAAACCTAACCGACTGAATGACCAAATGACCAGTTGACTGGTCGCTATGACATGCACTGACCACTGGGGGCAGATGCTCAATCCAGGAGCTGCCTCCTGGTGGTCAATGCACTCCTACAGCCAACCTCCCTTGGCCCCTCCCCACAGCCAACCTTTCCCTGCCCCAATTGGCCCCAATCTCCTACCAGGGCACAGACACCCCCCCACCCCCCCTCAATGAGTTTGTGTATCGGGCCTCTAGTTGTAAAAGAAAAGATGTGTCTTTAAAAGACTTCTGGTTAGATTGCTTGTTGTAGTCATTAGTGAAAAGATAATGGCCATTGTATTTAAATAAATTTAATTGGAATTCCTCCTCTGTCACCAACTTTTATTTACTTTTGTTTAACTTAGAAAAAGTTACATTTTTTTCAAACCTTGGTTTATTATGTCTCCAATAAGGAGATTTTATTTATTAATTATGAGAATAAGAAATAAAAATGTTTTGCAAATTCTAGGCATTAAATAAATATTTTCCTTGTATGATCCCCCTTCTCCTTTAGGGTTTCTTCTACCTCATCCTGTGATAACATTTGATGATTCTAATATATGAAACATATTAAATAAATCTAAAGCTACTTTGATCATTTACTTTAGTAATATTTGCTTGTGTATATTCATTCTATTTGTTTATTTGAGATATTTAAGACAAATAATCTCCAAATTATGCCACAAAAGTAACCCTTACATTGAAAAGTTCTGTGGTTGTAGGTCTCTAAAATTAGCTATTTAAAAAATAAAAATACATCACAAGTTGTATATTTATTCTCTAACAAAATTATTTCCTCATTGATTATATACTTAGAGCTTACTATATTCCCTCAGGGTGCTATAAAATAATTCTTTAAGACAGTGGTTCTTTTTTTAAAAAAATATATTTTATTGATTTTTTGCAGAGAGGAAAGGAGAGGGATAGAGAGTTAGAAACATCGATGAGAGAGAAACATCCATCAGCTGCCTCCTGCACACCTCCTACTGGGGGTGTGCCAGCAACCAAGGTACATGCCCTTGACCGGAATCGAACCTGGGACCTTTCAGTCCGCAGGCCGAGCCAATCCGGGTAGGGCAAGACAGTGGTTCTCAACCTTCCTAATGTTGTGACCCTTTAATACAGTTCCTCATGTTGTGGTGACCCCCAACCATAAAATTATTTTTGTTGCTACTTCATAGCTGTAATTTTGCTACTGTTATGAATTGTAATGTAAATATCTGACATGCAAGGTGTATTTAGGCGACCCCTGTGAAAGGGTCCTTCAACCGCCAAAGGGGTCACGACCCACAGGTTGAGAACCACTTCTCTAAGAACTTTTCATATTACCAATTACAGGACTGCATAGAGCCTATCTACTAAAAAAGTTTCTTGTTCAGTGAAAAATTTAGTTTGTTTATGTTTATTTGCAAGCCTGGTTGAAAGAAAAATAATGATGTTTATAATTTATTTAATCTTTTTTTATGACATTGAAAAACAATCACAACTCTCACATACCTTCAATGTTCTACGACTAATAAGGCCTCAGGATTGAAGCTTTGGAGATAGGATAGTACTCCCACTTAAGGGATGAGGAAACAATGATCTTTTTTCAAGGGCGGGTTAAGAAAACAGGCAAAATTAACCTAAGCCTACCTTCCTTCAGCATATGTGTTATACAAAATAAACATTTAAAGAGTGAATCTACAAGGCCCTCAACAATGTATTATTGGTTATGAATGCCTTTTATTTTTTTCACGTGTAATCAATATGTCACATCCTGTATGTTTTATGACAAGTCATTTAAATCACTATCATTTGTTTTTATTTTTTTTCAATAACAGAAATTGTATGTAATTTTTGTGGGCATGAATAAGTGAGTTTATTATAAACAAATGTGAGATATTAAAAAGTACCATGCTTATTTATATTGGGGAAAATGGATTGATAATGCTAGTGCAGACATACTTATAAAAATAGCTTTGACAAAATATAGAATGGCTATCTAATATTTCTGTTCTAATCTATAATTTGTTTTTACTTAAGTGTTAGTTAATTTTCCCAGTAATGTTGAGTTTATGTCTATCTTAGGACTCAAATAGAATTAGGTTAAGGAAAAAAGCAAAATTTTTCAGATTCCCTGCAATTCTTGAGGAATGACACAGATTTTGCTAAACAAATGGAGAGACAATAGGTTGCAGAGAATTATGTCAGAGACAACTAAGGTCAAAACCCAGCTACTTTCTAGTTGCCTCAATCAGAATTTTTTAAATTCTAATATCAAGGATTCTTATTGTTAAAACTGGAATAATAACAGTACATTCATCATAGACTTACTTTAAAAATTAAATGAACTTAAGTGTGTAAAATGGCTATTGTCAAGGCTGACACAAGTGTTTATTAACTGGAATAAAATAAACAAACCAAACACATGGAATAATTGAGAAAACCTTCTTTGCTGTAGTGTGGCTAAACCCAATCTCATATTTTAGTTAAAATTTTCATAAATCTCTCTTAGTCTCACCTCCTCCCTCCCTTCACTTTTCTCCTCTATCCCCTGCTTCACTCTGCCTTATCTATATAATAAAAACCTAAGCAACAGTTATGGCAGAATGACCAGAATGACCAGTTACTATGATGCGCACTGACCACCAGGGGGCAGATGCTCAATGCAGGAGCTGCCTGCTGGTGGTCAGTGTGCTCCCACAAGGGGAGCACTGTTCAGCCAGAACCAGGCTCACAGCTGGCGAGTGCAGCGGTGGTGGCGGGAGCCTCTCCTGCCTCTGCAGAAGCTCTAAGAAGCATCAAGCTAAGGGGTAAGGAGCAAGCAAGTGGGCAGGTCCCGGACTTTGAGAGGGTGCAGGCCGGGCTGAGAGACATCCCCCTCCCTCCAGTGCAGGAATTTCATGTACCGGGCCTCTAGTTTATACATATTTTTAATAAAATTTTATTGATTTTAGAGAAAGAGAAAAATCAGAGAGAGAGAGAGAGAGAGAGAGAGAAACATCAGTTTGTTGTGCCACCCATTTATGCATTCATTGGTTGACTCCTGTATATGCCCTGACCAGGATCAAACCCATAACCTTGGCATATTAGGATGATGCTCTAACCAACTGAGCTACCTGGCCAAGACTTTACACATTTATACATACACATATGTTACAAAATACTATGCTAAGATCTTATATTTATAAAGGTGAATAAATATGGGAGTTATAATTCATTTCATAGAATTTTTATTGTCAGTAATTTCCAATTCCTGTAGATATCCTATATAATAAAAGCCTAATAGGCTAAGTGTCTGGTCGACAAGTTGGCTGTTCAACCAATCAAAGCGTAATATGCTAAGGCTACTCAACTGCTCGCTATGACCTGCACTGACCACCAAGGGGAAGACAGTGGACCCATCCACCAGTCACTGTGGTGTGCACTGACCATCAGGGGGCAGATGCTCCGACTGGTAGGTTAGCTTGCTCCTGGGATCCAACCCATCAGGACTAAGTGAGACAGACTGGACATGCCCTGGGGCCCTCCCATAGTCCCTCCCTGGCTGGCCAACCTTTCATATCCTTCCCCGATCGTGCACTGGTGTGGTCCCTCAGCCTGGCCTGCACCCTCTTGCAACCTGGGACCCCTCAGGGGATGTCGGAGAGCCGGTTTTGGCCCAATCTTGCAGGCCAGGCTGAGAGACCCCACTGGTGCACAAATTCATGCACTGGGCTTCTAGTATCTATATAAATGCACAGCTCTGTAAGTGCTTGTGCCGGTTTTAAGTCAGTTCTCATAGGCTTCAGTGTTTCTACTTCTGTTTGTCTTGCATTCTCCTCCTGTAGAGTCCCTAGTGATTATGTAGCTAGTTGGATAGAGTGTCTGGTAGGCGGCCAGTAAGTTTAAAAATACACCAGTGTAAGCAGAAGGATTCATGTGCAGAACACATCAGGGTTTTGAAACATTTTTAAAGCTATACAAAGCATTTGGAACATCTGCCCTCATCTTTTATGTAGATAAAAGGTGAAGTTTCCAAAGGCGTTATTTGATCTAAATCTGTAACAAAGGAGAAAGAAAAACACTTGGGGAACATTAAGAGGTTATTTCAATCTGTTCAAGATTTAAACTCACTTATAAGCAGAAAACAATGCTTAAATTGCAAATATCCAAAGTTAGTGAGAAAACTTTTAGAAATAACTTTTTTAGCACATCCAAGCTAATATTAATTGTTAATAAAGACTAAAGTCAGAACTATCCATCTTATGAATAAATGAGTAGGGGAAACTATCCTGATGTGACGAAGTCTATCATACCCAACCAGGACCAATGAATAAAGGTATGGAAATACCGTATTTTCCGGCATATAAGACAACTTTTTAACCCAGGAAAATCTCAAAAATCTTCTCAAATAATGAAAAGGCTAGTGAGAGAAGTGACTCAACTACCTCCTCTACTTTCTCCCTCTATCATTTCTACCATTTCAGCAGTTTTGTCTTGACTTTTAAGAAGATTTTCCTGAACTAAAAAGTCGTCTTGTACACCGGAAAATATGGTACCAAGAAAGGATTATCAGGTATTGATTTGGAGTAGAGCTGAGTCCTCTAACTCTTCACTTATATATGATAAAGCAGTCAGGTATCACACTTACTTTTATAGGTGTGTTCCAAGAACCTTTTGATTTTATACACAAAGATTTTTGTCAATAAAAGGTGTTTTTGGAAGAAAGGAAACAATGATTTTGCTCACTGGTAATGTCTTTTAGCTTTCAAAAAGGTGTACCTCATGATCAGGTGTTGAGTCCAATATTATTTCATTACTTTTACTGAGTAAATAGCTAATCTATACTAATAAAAGGGTAACATGCTAATTAGACCAGACATCTTCCAGACATCTTCTGGACATCCATCCAGATAAAGTTACAGTGGCGGGGGCCAAGGCAGAGGCAGTTAGGGCGATGAGACAGGCAGGGGAGAGTAGTTAGGAGGCAATCAGGTCAGCAGCGGGGAGCAGTTAGGGGCGATTAGGCCAGCAGGCAGAGGAGGTTAGGGGCAATCATGCAGGCAGGCAGGTGAGTGGTTAGGAGCCAGTAGTCCCAGATTGTGAGAAGGGTGTCCCGGATTGGAGAGGGTGCAGGCTGGGTTGAGGGACCTCCTCCCACCTGTGCATGAATTTTGTGCACCAGGCCTCTGGTATTTTATAAAGTGTGTCCTCACTATAACACTGCTTGGAGTTCTATATTTTAAAGACCCTGTATAACATTATCTTACAAAGATGTCCTAATTGTTAAAAATGAAATCACGTAGAACACTGGATGTGATTGTATAGTGTCCAATTCTATGGCAAGTTCTAGCAAATACTTATATATTGTTGATATTTGCTCCCCTTTTCCATAATGTCTCTGTTTGTCAACTCTCCAGGCAGTCGGTTCTCTGGTTTCTTGCTTGGTTGACATTTGGAGATTCTTTTAAGCAAATAATTTTTACTTTCTGCCACTATGCTTCCAAAACTAAATTTTCACCACTTTCTCACTTCAAGGGAACACTATTGTCTATGATTTTACATTTCACAATGCTAAGGAAGCAATAAGAAAGCTCCCCTCATTTTTAACCTTTGTTTTTTTTTCTCCTTCCATATGCAGTTCTTTAATGAAAAAACTTAGACCCATTCCCATGTTCTCTGTGGTAATATTCATTACAAACATCATTATGGATGTGAAGTCTCTCCCTTAATTAAGAACTAAAAGGCTTCATTTCCTAAAACAAAAGCATGTGGCAGGTTTTATTGATCTGGTCAGTGTCGCCAGCTGAACACATTAGCAGAGGTTATTGATTGCTCTAGCGGAAATGAGCTCGGGTTCTTTGTCAGGTGAAGTCCACATTCCTTGGGAGCATTTACTTGAAGCGGGCTAACACGGAAGTACATTTTCACTATGATATATGGTTCAGTAGACTTTTAAAGCTTTATGGACAATAAATCATTCTTAAAAAATATAACAGCAGTCATTAAAAAGATTATTTTCTAGTCATTATCTTTTTACAATTTCTTCTGAATGTTAATGATGCACTTATGAATAGATGCTAAGCCCCCCCCCAAAAAAGTGTAGCATTACAATAATGTGATCACATATGGCTCTCCAGCTTTTGATAAGTTCTCAATAACTATCATCATTATCCTCTGATGACTAAGCTGGGCAACATGCTTAGCTTAGCTTTATCATTATCAATAGTCAAGATCTCCATCCAGTGTTTGAATAAGAATTGATTAAAAAAAAACAGCCTCAGCCAGTGTGGCTCAATGGTTGAGTGCTAACCTATGAATCAGGAGGTTGTGGTTGGATTCCAGGTCAATGCACATGCCTGGGGTTGCATGCTCAGTTCCCAGTGGGGTTCATGCAGGAGGAACCCTATCAGTGATTCTCTCTTATAACTGATGTTTCTCTCTCCCTCTCCCTTCCTCTCTGAAATAAAAATATATTAAAAAGAAATAGTATTAAAAACAGGTTTGTAGATCGATAACGAATAAGAAATGGTAATCTGTGTAGTAAATGTATGACATCTCCTAAGAAAATGATAGTAAACTCTTCATTATGGATTAGATTATTATTGCTAAATTATATCTCACTCCAAGATTTCAGTTTAGGTGGAAGACCCAGTAATACATTTCTTACTCATTCACTTAGTGGAATATTGCCACATTTTTTCTGTCCAAATATGTATGAAAGCAATGAGGGGAATTTGTTTTCCTTTTGAATGGACAACACAGAGGTGATATGTCTTTATAAAATCATGATAATATTTGAGATTTGGATACGCCATTTCAATTATATATAAATTCAAAATGACCTGGGAGAGAATTCTATCTTGCTAAGTGAAGGAAGAGATCCATGTGTAAATAATGGTGATGGCTCACTTAGAAGTCCAGCCAATGGGAATACAAAAAGGTATTATTTGGAACCTGAAATCTGCATGTTGATTTTGACATTTGAGGAAAATTGTATATGTTATTTGTAACCTATAATCCTCTGATAATTAGCTGAAAAATACTGATCAGTCATTGAAATGTGTTCATTACAAAGTTCTCTGAACCCGCTGCCAGAGAAAGAAAGCATTTTCTTTTTCCCCTCTGACCATTTCTGCAATACCCGCATAAAGGAAGAAAATTGTTTCTAACCTTTGAATTGATCCAATCCCTGACCTCACATCAACCCATGGAAAAGTTATTCCCAATACATTGATAGCATAGATTGCTTCTATCTTCAGTAGATTTTATAGTATGTGTGCCCCTAATGGAGTGAAATATTTAATTGAAATGCAAACACAATGGACAAAATAGCATGCTATCTGTAATTTTTAGAGTCAAGTTCATCTTTGAAGCTGACAAAGAAAGTGATAATTGGTGATGCAGAATCAGCTATAGGATTCTGAAGCCAGATTTATCAGCATAGCCACAAAATTTTGGTATCAAATATTTGTCCAGATTAAAAAAAATACTTCCTTTGAAACTTGTCTTATTTACGTGGTATTTCATATTGATTAGATTGTCATATTAGCTGAGAGACTGTTACCCAGAATCTGTTTTTCTCTTAATGAGTTATTTGTTAAACAGTACTAGCAAAAAATATCTTGCCTAATATGGCAAATAGGTTCACCTCATGTAAAGTATTATACTCTTCAGCATTGGTAAGTGAGGCAGACTATACATTATATTCATTTTTTAATAGCATGGTTTTTAGAAATAAAAATTAAAATCTAAAAAATTTAGATTCTTAAAAATTAAAATCTAAAAAAAATATTTAAACTAATTCTATGAAGGTTAATACTTCACTACAACCCTGTCTCACCTTTGAGAAGGAAAAGCAAATTTGTAAAGATTATAGCTACTAATCAAGTCATCAGATCAAAATCGCTGTATATTACTGAGGACCTAGTAAAAACCAATAATGGTACACATCACCATCTCTCCTTAGCAGCAGACAAAGCTTGTTTGGGATGTTAAATAAGTTTCATGCTCACACAGAAGTGAGACATGAGTAGCTGACTTAGGAAAGAGTAACAAATACAAACAAAGTATTATAAAATAGGGGTTAAAAGGGAAATGTGAATGAACTGCCATTATTTATCTGAGGAAAGAAATGACAGAGACTTAATAAATCCATTGTAGTCCCTGAAAGAAATTATATAGTGTGAAATAAGGAATATGTGCTCATCAGTAGAGATAAAACAAATGAACCAGTTATTTGCTCATCTGGGATGAATTTCCCATCATAAAGTCTCAGGACCTCCAAAATCTTACACTACCATTCTTTACAGATTGGTGCATGTGCAATCATACACACACATGCACATGCATACATACACACACACACCAATGCAATAGCAGAAAAGTAAGATTTTCCTCTCCAAATATATTCTTCTTCTAATTCTATTTATTCTGTTCCCTTTTCTTGGAATGTTCTCTATTTCATTTCTACTTATCAGAGTTGCTTCCACAATTAAATGGCTCAAATCCAAGAAGGTGTCCCTGACTACAGAATAATAATAAAGCTTTCTGTATATTTTACCCTCATTAATCTTTTTGTTCCACAACACATTGTATTTCACATTATAATGTATACACCACTTCCATCATCTGTCCATGCCTAAATGTTCTGCCAATACAAATTTTGAAACATATACCTGTTTCTCTCTAAATATCTGAAACAATTTCTTATATATAGAAAACATTTATTTTGAATAAAATTGGCATGATACTTTGGAATATGTTTTCTGTCCAAATATATTGTCACTTAAAGGTTTAACTGAATATGAAAAGGGATAATTGCTAGGAATTCTCTAATTTAACCCACCTATATATATATAAAAGCCTAAGCGACTGTCCAATCATTTGACCATCTGGCTGATAGCTATGATGCACAATGACTACTAGAGGGCAGACACTCTGATTGGTAGCTATGACATGCACTGATCACCAGAGGGCAGATGCTCAATGCAGGAACTGCTGAGCTGTGCTGAGTTGGCAGCTGTGGTTCTTGGGTGACGCAACTAGGATCAGAGAAGAGGGAGCCCGAATCTGGGGAGCATCACCCAAGGATCGCCCTCTAGCAATTCAAGACCCCTTGGGGATTTTGGAGAGCGAGTTTTGGCCCGATCCCTTCAGGCCAGTCCAAGGGACCCCACCAGTGCACAAATCCATGCACCAGACCTCTAGTATTCTACATAGTAATACCTTCTAATGTGTAAAATTTGGAAGTATCTGGAATGCACCACCCTCCTTCCTTTTTTCCTTATTTGCTAGTAGGCTCTAAATTTTATATTTCTTATTATCAGATCCTATACTTCATTTTTCTAATATCACCATCTTATTCAATCTCACGTACTTTTCATTGAAGAGTAAGGAAGATTTGGGTTCAAATCTTGCTTTTTAATACTTAAATGCCCTATATTACTTTGTAGACTATTGGCTAAGCTTCAGTCATTTTATCTGCCTCGCAGCTTTGTGGTGAGAATTAAATGAATAATACATATAAAAGCTTTATCTGGTAATCATAAACATTTTATAACTGAAAGTTTTTATTATTAAGAAAAATTGTTATGAGTTTATTGGGGCTTTTCTTCAAATGAGTATTTGGAAACTAATTTAAATAGATAAAGCATTACAGTTTAAGCTATATTAACCATACAACTTAAACACATTTGTTGTGAAAAAAATATTAATTTCTGCCAAGGAAGCAATTTTATAAAATAAGTCAATGTGCAGATTATCATTTTTAAAATTCAAGTGCTCATCCTAATTAAAACCTGTTACAATAAAATTAGCTGCTCATTTTAGTCACAAGAGTCCATAGTGTCATAACATTTTAGAACCAGAAGAGATCATTTTATTTAAAGATTAAAAAACTAATAAAAGAGGTGACATTGAGGATGGTATGAACTTTAAAATACGATTAACCTGAATTTACATCTCAGTTCTTCTACTTAGTAATCTACAACCATCAACCTCTTGAAGGCTGCATTTCCTCAACATTCCTCTAAAAATAGATATGCTAGGAGAAAATGTATAAAAGTGTATAAATTATATTAAAATTATATCTTTGTACATAAATTATACTACTTGATCGATCTACAAATGTTAATCTCCAACCTATCAAATATACATAACACATACACACAGATATTGATTAGTTTTTCATGCCCACATTAAAACTGTCTATTGTTTTGGTTTCTACTTTATTAAAGTATAATTGATAAAAATTATATATATATATATATATATATATATATATATATATATATATATATATGATGTTTAACATGGTAATTTAACATACATATACATTATGAAATAAATAGCATAATCAATTTCATTAAAACATCCATCATCTCACATCATTACCTTTTCTCTGTGTGATGGAACACCTAAGATGTGTCCTCTTAGCAAATTTCAGGTATACTGTACAGTATTATTAACTATAGTCCCCATGTTGTGCACTAGATCCCCAGAACTTATTCATCTTATAATGCCTTGTGAAGCTTTTAAAAATGCTTAATGTAAACAGTGATGCACACTTACTAAAATTGCCAAAATTGAAAACACTGGCAACGCAAAATCTTGGCAAGGGTGGAGAACAACAGGAGCCCCCTGGTAAGAATACAAAATGGCACAAGAACTGACTCTTGTTCTTTGCGTTGTAGAACTAGTCCATTTAATAGCACAGAAATTATGTCTTGAATGGAATCTAATGTATATGACTTTTATTTTTATGCAGTTATATACTGGTTTTGGAAGTGTAGTTTCTTCCCATTTAGTGCTCTGAAGAAGGTAAGTAGAGGTATAATATCGTAAAATCATATTTTGGAGTTGCTGTATTTTACTTACCTATTCTTTTTTTCCTTTTCTTAGTTTCTTTTTAAAAAAATATCTTTATTGTTGAAAGAATGTCCTCTTCCCCCTTCCATTCCCCCAACCCCCCACTGATTCCCTCCACCCCACTCCCACCAAACACCAGGCCTACTGCACTATTAGCTGTGTCCTTGGGTTATGCAAATATTCATACTAGAGGCCGGGTGCACAAAAATTTGTGCACTTGGGGGGGGTCCCTCAGCCCGGCCTGTGCCCTCTCACAGTCTGGGACCCCTTAGGGGATGTCCACCTGCTGGTGCACCTGGCCAGCCTGAGTGAGGGGCAGAGGGCCGTTTCAGGCTGCCCAAAACCCTTCAGGGTTCAGGTTCCTACTGGGGTACCTAGCTAGCCTGGGTGAGGGGCAGAGGGCCATTTCAGGCTACCCAAAACCCTTCAGGGTTTGGGTCCCTACTGGGGTGCCTGGCTGGAAGAAGATATCTGATATTTATTTAACTTCTATAATTGAAACTTTGTTGCCTTGGTCCCTCACTTGAAGCCTGGTTGCCCCTGGCAACCCAAGGTCCCAGCCTGGCATGTATCTGGAGTTTTTTTATCTTCTATAATTGAAACTTTGTAGCCTGAAGTAGAGTTCAGGGCCCACAGGGCCCTGGTTTTCTCCATTGCCCAGAGCAACTCCAGCTCTGTGGCCACCACCATCGTAGTTGAATTAATTTGCATATTTGCTCCTGATTGGCTGGTGGGCATGGCTGGTGGGCATGACTTGTGGGTGTAACGGAGTGGTGCCTAATTTGCATATTATTCTTTTATTAGATTAGATATGTTATTATTGTGACCATTGATACCTCTCTCCATATCTTTCCCTACTCATTTGATTCTATGTAAATTTGGCACACCAATCAACTTTTTTCATTGTAATGCAGCTAATCCTAAATTGCTCAAAATTCTCATAGAAGTCAATAGTTATATGATAGTATTCCTCTTAAATGAATTCATTTACTCTCATTTTATCAAGAGTGCTGATCATCCGATATGTAGGCCTCTTCAGACTGCAACAGATAGCAAAGCTATAATGTCTAAGAGGGTGAAGCAATATTCTGTCCAACTATAGAAGATGTCTATTCAGGTCACACAAAAGTAATGGCTTTGGAGCTCTCTAAACAAACATTCTTGAACAGGCTTGTGTACAAAGGTGAGACAATAAGGTGTATAAATACTGATTAGGCAGCCACAGGGGAAAGGGAATAATGTGTACACATGTATAGTGAGGTCTCTTCATCCTTTCCTTATACATAATACATTTTAAGGGAATCATTTAAATTCATTCCATCACTGATATTCTTCAGGCATGATATTCTTCATGACCATTGTGCAAACTACTATTGTGTTCTGATTTAAAAGTAACATAAATACAGATTTTTTTGAAAAAAGAAAGCCCCACAAAAAAAAACAACATTTTCTGGAGGGAAATTTAAACTATATCATCCTATTGACAGAAAGACAGGATAATATAGATTATCCCAAACAAATGTTTATTTTTAATTTTAAGGTCTAGAGATAATGGAAAGAATAAAAAAGTGCATTTTTTATATTACTTTTGAAGTAATGTAGTGCAGATGATTTTTTTTCTTTAAAAACATGTGTTGATTTATCTCACATAAGCGTTAGCTATAATTTCCCTTGGGTATTTTCCAGTTGATATTCTTATATATCAAAGAACCTCTCATTTGACTCAGATGATTCAGCCAAGTAAAATTTGTTTCTCAGTGTATTTGATACACTAACTTATATGTTATCCTATATAATAAAAGGCTAATATGCACATTGACCGAACTGTAGAATGAGTGGTGGAACAAGGGTCACAATGACACGTACTGACCACCAGGGGGCAGACACTCAATGAAGAAGCTGCCCCCCCCCACAAGCCCCAGGTCAGCCAAGGCAGATGCCAGCGGGGGACCCCCCAATGACTTCTCTGGTTGCCCCACAGTTCAGCACTGATCACTCACTAGACCTAGACACCCTATCCATGCATGAATTTTATGCATCAGGCCTCTAGTATTTTACATAAAAGTGTTCATCAAAATTCATGAACTGCAAAAATATGCAATAATAGGTATTAATCTAACAATATGATAATAATAGGAAATACTACCAAATATTTACATATATTATTATGTCTTTCAAAAAACCCATAATCATTTTAACACATATAGATAAAGTAAAACATGAGAGAAAACAAAATGAGGACCAGAGGATTGAAGATAGTTTTGTATTGATGAAAGGCAGGAGGATGCATTGGTGAAAAGTACCACATAGTTAGATTTAGGCTGTATTTCAGGATGAGTGCTAGAGTTTTGGGTTCTCCCAATGGTCAAAGTTAAACAAGTTGAGTATCAAAACAAGTAATATAGTAATCTACTCTAATAAAAGAGTAATATGCAAATTAACCATCACACAAGACACCAAAGCCACGCCCACAAACCAAGCCACACCCCAGCCAATTAGAGAGGCTGTATGCAAATTTATCCAGCCAAGATAGGCCAGCAGCCATGGAGCTAGAGCAAACAGACTTTTGTTGCAACTGCCTGTCTAGGCCGGCTGGGCCTCTGCTCACGGCAACAATGTTTCAATTATAGAAGTCATGGAGCTGAAGCAAACAGCAGGCTTCATTACCTGCCTAGGCCTCTGCTTAAGGTAACAAAGTTTTAATTATAGAAGATAAATAAATCCCAGAAACCTGATTCCAGCCAGCCTCGCTGGGACCTTGAGTCAATGGGAGCTGTGGGCAGCCTGAAAATGGCCCTCAACCCCTCACCCAGGCTGGCCAGTTACCCCAGTAGGGACCTGAACCCTTAAGGGACTGTGGGCAGCCTGAAAACAACCCTCAGCCCCTCACCCAGGCTGGCCACACCCCCATGGGGTAAGGGTACCACTGGGGGGCTTGGCCAGCCTGCAAACAGCCATCAGCCCCTCACCCAGGCTGGCCAGGCATGCCAGCAGGTGGACATCCCCCAAGGGGTCCCAGACTGTGAGAGGGCACAGGCCAGGCTGAGGGCCCCCCCCCCCCCGAGTACACAAATTTTTGTGCAACAGGCCCTTAGTCCTATATAATAAAAGGATAATATGCAAATCGACCAAATGGAGGAATGACCGGTCGCTATGATGCACACTGATCACCAGGGGGCAGACACGCTGATGGCTGGCAAGTGCAGTGGTGGTGGTGGGAGCCTCTCCCATCTCCACAGCAATGCTAAGGATGTAAGACTTACAGCTTAGGCCCGCTCCTCACAGGCGGACATCCCCCGAAGGCTCTCAGACTGCTAAAGGCTGCAGGCCGGGCTGCGTAGACCCATCTCCCTGTGTGCATGAATGTCATGCACCAGCCCTCTAGTAAACTATAAAGTAGAAAATAAACCCATACATCTCTAAATAAATAGTTGAATAATTAAATAAATGGAAGAAAATAGATATATATCTCCTATAAGGAAAACTCCAAATAATCTTTGTAGCTGGTTTTCCCTTCAGATCTCCTATTGGGAGCATGTCTCCACGTCCAGTGTGGTGGTAAATGTTGAAGTAATGTTCTAGTCTGGGAACTGTGAACACACTCAAGAGCCTGACTCCAGGCAATCTTGTCAGTGAACTGGTCCTTTCTGTGGGAATCTGTGAGTCACCCAGACAGTTCAATCAGCAGCTGCAATTTGATTCCATAGTTCATGCCCAGAAAACCAGCAACAGTCCCAGAGTTTGAGTTCTGTCCACTCAGTGGACTTTCAGTGCATTTATCAAATCCAGTCCACATTTCTTCTCAAACTATATCTGTGGATTGTGTCTAGGTAGGAGACATTAAATAGTGAGTATTATATCTGCATATAAATATGCAAATTTCATAGTATTTTTTCTAGGGAGACTATATTTGACATGCCACTTAATTTTTCCACAGGTAAGTATATCTAATTTTTTCCAAAATATTCATATTTTAAGAAAATATTTCCATGTGACAGATTAACAATTGCCAATTAGCTATTTGTTTGGTAGGAACTCTAAGTTTACTTACAGTAAAGCCCATAATGAAGGCCATATATGACAAACCTACAGCCAACATCATACTCAGTAGTCTATCCTGGGAAACTGAATAAGTGAACAAATAGAAATTCACCCTAAGAACAGGAACATGACAGGGATGGTCACTTTCACCACTCTCATTCAACATAGTACTGGAAGTTCTAGCCATAGTGATCAGACAAGAAGAAAACAGAAAAGGCATCCAAATTAGAAAAGAGGAAGTGAAACTGTCATGATTCTCAGATGACATGATATTGTACAAAGAAAACCCCAAAGACTCCACTAAAAACACCACTAGATTTAACAAATCATTCAGCAACATAGCAGGATACAAAATTAACACCCAGATAATGTCTTTATTACATTAAAGATGTATATTCTTTCACCAACATCTTAATTAGAATCATAAAGAATAAATTTTAAGGGAACAGGGTGAGGCTGGTTTTATGAAATTTCGGTAGGATAAATACATTGCTTAGGCAATTGAGTAAAAAATTTGTACAAGTTAGGTATGCAAATTAGGAGTTTTAATCAGAGATATCTGTGTATGAAGTTCTAGTAAGTAGAATCCAAGCTGAGAGAAAAATGCCCAGGTAATTTTCTCCAACTTCATATATATTTATGTTGAATATTTATAATATAAGTTTGTATACACATAATTTGTTTCAGTACAAAAAGTTTTTTCAGGCATATCATATATAGGAAACCATGTAATTTTTATAATTACATATAATTTGTTCAAGGTTAAGCTTTCTGTCCTCAGAATTATATGTTGGTTATCAACACATTTAAGTTTTTCTTTTTTAGTTCATAGATCTCATATTTGTAGAAGAGGAAGCTCTCAATACGATTATATAATTACAATCCTAAAAGCATAAATAGCTTCTCAAAAGAACTGCCACCCAGATATTAATTATCGTCTTTTTATTGTTTGTGTAAAATTCTTCTGTCATTTTTCAACCAAAGGCCACTAGAAGTTTTAAATGTTATTTTGAAAAGCAAAAGAGTAAAATCAACTTGGAGTGTATGAGGTTGTTTGTATTCACTATATACTATTTTACCATCTCCAACTTTACCCAAGTCTGATAGGCAAGAAGAAAGCAATCATCAATTGAGACATTTGTAACACTTATAATTTTTTTGTGTAGTCACATTATAAATAAAATCTATTAGTGTTCTGTGAATATATAGAAAACTGTGCATTCAAGATAGAAGTCATGCAAAAGGGACTGAATTCTCAAAAAAAAAAAAAAAAAAAGGATTCTATGCACACATATTCATCATCCAAATGTTGCAGCTAACAGAAACTAGGGCAGCAAACTTTACACGTAACCCTGGACAGCTATAACTCTGAGTGGGTCCTATGAGGAAAGGGATCTACACAGCCATCTGTTCCCTGAGATTCCTGACATTCTAGAACCAATTTGCTGCTATCGTAAGTCAATTAAGGATATTTGCTTTAAATAGGGCACACAAAAATAGGAGGCAAAATAGCATTGGATTGCCAACTTTTTGCTCTGATGGTTCATCCTGAGAATCTGAATAAATGAAAAAAATAAAAACTGTGAATATGCCTATTTTGAAAGTTATATGAACAGCCCTAACATCTCACAAGTGATTCTTCTCTCAAAGAAAGATGTAGACATAGATATTTGAGAAACCACAGGACTACTTACTGCTCCATTTTCACAGCTGGTATTTATCAAATCTCTATGAACACTGACAATTAATGAAATTATTTTCTTGGGTTCTCTGGAGCTATGTTTACAATTGAAATAAATTTGAAGCACAGATGTATGATTTGCTGCTTTGATCTGGAGATCTAAAAACGCTTCCAACATGTTAACATTTTTAAAGGATGGTTACATTCAAATTCACATAAAAAGATAATGATGCTGGAAAGATCTGTTATAAAAATTAGACATCTTCACCAGTGTTAATTATAGCAATACATGCAAGGTGATGCAATGACGGTAATCACTACTACAGAACAATCCAGATTTCACAATATACTTGAACGGTCCTTTCATAGAATCTGTGTGATCTTACCTTAGGGGAAAGGTAACTGTATCTAGCATATAAAAAATGCAAATAGTTATTTTCTTTTTAAAACTATGTAACCTCATAGTTCACGGGTGCTGGTAACGGTAGCAGTATGCTGTAGATAGGCAGCAATTTATTTTAAGGGTGATCTGGTCATGGCATTTCACATTGACCCCATCTCTCCAGCATTTTATCCGCATTACCTATCAGCATGTGGCTAGTGATTTTAAATAATTTGCCAGTTACAGAATATTCCTTGGCATATATGATCACATTTAATCTTCACAACCATCTTGTAAGTTAGGTTTGAAGTAATTAGGAAAGTAGGAAACGTAGATAGCAGATGTCATTAGACTGTAAATGCAAGACTGTTATTGACTATATTTTTAAATTATGGAAACTGGTAAATAATTTTAGCTTAGTTTATTCCCGTCAAGTTGAAATCACAAGATTTTAGGTATACATTTAGGAGCAGCATATTATGAATGAGACTACTCACCTTCAGCAGCTGCGGTCAATGGAGGTTCACGCCACTCATTTTTACCTGAGAAAACGCGAATAGAGAGAGCTTGGCGGACAAACCAACTCACAAGACGAAATAGATGAGTAATTTTCCAGAAGCAGAAAGTCCACATTTGAGAAGTGCAACCGAGTTAGGTTTTATAAGTAACTAGGGGCCCGGTGCACAAAAATTTGTGCACTCGGGGTGGAGGGAGTCCTTCAGCCCGGTCTGTGCCCTCTGACAGTCTGGGACCCCTCAGTGGATGTCCTATGATGGCCCCAGTCTGCCAGGCACCTTGTGTGTGTATGAGTGTGTGTGTGTGACCACTGGGGACCTGCCCCCAGCCGCATCTGAGGCTCGGAGCAGTCCTCCTGTGTGTGTCTACCTGCTGGGGGCCTGCCCTCAGGCACACCTTGGAGGCTTGGAGCAGGCACCCCCTCTATGTTGATCTCTCAGACTCTTGCCCTCCCCTGCATGTTGTTCTCTTTTTTGAGTGTGGCCAGGACTGGGTGCGGCCTGCCTCCCAAGCTTGCCTACTGCCCATCTTCCTCCAGCCACCAGAAAGCAGGAAAAACCCCGCCTTGTGGTCGGGCCAGCCTTTTCCTGCTCCCTG
>PVJC01028705.1:0-13270 GCA_004026665.1 Murina feae | reverse complement strand
TTCTCCTCTCCGCCTCCCCATCCCCCGCAGTGTCCCTTCCTGACAGCCCGAGGGGCAGCACCTAGGGGAGAAGGAAAGGGGGCTGAGCAGCTGCTTTACTCACATGGCTATCGCTCACTCCTTGAGCTTCACAGGCTCCTCTCGGGAGGCCTCCAAGGTGCAGCCCAGGCCCTGCCTTTACTTGGTTGAGGCCTAGCTTTCGGGGGCTCCAGCCTGTGTCCCATGTGCTGTGCCCTGCGTGGCGTGGGGGATTGACACGTGTGGAGCATGTCAGAGGGCCTCGCCTCGTAGGTGGTGGTATCATCCTGTCGTCCTGATCTTAAGGCCCAGAAGGGGAGTTTAAGTCGTCAAGTGCAGACGGAGGTGAGAAAGCACGTTCTCTCCATCGCAGCCCTACAGCATCTGAAGCCGGGACTGAGGCTGGGGCTCCCAGGAGGCGTGGGTCTGTCTACCTGTCTGTCGTGCACTCAGGTCCTGCCAGCTTCCGCTCAGCGTGGTGGTGGGAAGCCAGAGGTCAGAGGGCCTGGGGCTGAGGCACGGGCTTCCTTCCTGGGCCCGAGCAACAGAGCTCCCAGTGCTCCCGAAAAGCCGATATCCAGAGGGAGCCTTTGAACCCCGCTCCCTGTCCCCCCACGGAAGGGAACCTTTGCGTATTGAGCACGTACTTGGTACCAGCCAGTGCGTAAGAATGACCTCGTTTAGTCTCCAAACAGTCCCAGAGGCAGCCGCTAAGTCAGGTTTGAAGCAGCACAGATGACAAAACGGAGATCTTATTCACACACACACACACACACACACACACACACAATCATATATGTATCCAACCCTTATCTGTTAGCTGTTAGTAAAATTAACTTCCGGTTTTTAAGCAATTATGAAATATTTTCTCTCACTCCCCCCGGGATTCACCTGGCGCTTCCCTAGACCCCCGCCTGAGAGGCCTCTGTGTGGGGAGAGGAAAGATGATAGAGTTCCTGCTTATTCTAAGGCTCCAACCTCCAGTGTTCGAGTGCGTTCCATGAAAATCGTCTCTACTCTGCCAGCTGGAGTTCTGAGCATTCCCGGGCCTTGCCCTCTCCCAGAGCTGGCAGAGGGTGGGGTGGGGGTAAGGTTACAGCTGAATCTTTGGGGGGGGCGTTCTTCTCCTTCCCTTGTGAGCCCCTCGGCTGACTCACTGGCTGTCAGTCATGCCGTGGGCAGCCCTGGTCCTGGTGGGGTTGACATTGTGGGGGTTCCTAGGACTCAACTTGTTTGGCACAAAGGTAGCTGATGACAAAATTGAAACTTCAAGTAAAAAGACGTCCCTCCCCCCTGCCAACATAATTTCATTCACTAGTAAACTGTTTTCTCCTGCTGACTCATGTTCTCTTGTAGTCTTCTTAACTTAACAAAAAATTGCTGAAGAAACCTGGATTCAGTGCCATCTATCTTTTACCATCTGTTGTTGTAAGAGTTTAGACGGAGCATTATTTCGAGTGTAACAGTAGGCCAGCATCCAAATACCTGGGTGTAACAGTACCCAGCCCAGTGATTTAAAATAACGGTGTCAAGGGGCAAAGAGGGAGGAGTTTTATGGGTTTGGGTGATGTACAATAGGATTCAGTCCAAGGGAACCAAGAAATTAATAAGCTAGGCATTTTGATGAATATGATGAAAATGTAGATGGTTAAAGTGGGTAAATGGACTGTATCTTTGCTGAGAATCAGTTATGGTTCAGAGTACATCAGAGGGATATTATAAAATCTTCAGTTTGGCGGAGAAAGAAAAGAGTGTCCTTGCAATTCCCCACAGGAGGGTCACCGAGACGATTCTTAGCAGTTTCTTCCAGTTTTCTGGCAGTCAAGGAGGATGAGTTCTGTAACCCATGGCAACGGGGCGAGTGTGACTCACAGGAAAGCGTGGTTTCCATGCACTGCTCCTGCCGGTGGGAGGGGAGGCTGACGCCATGCGTTTGCGGTGGCATTTCCTTTTACATTTAATTTGATGGGATGATTTCATAACGGGTGCACTTCAGTCTGAAATGCAGAGGTAGGAAAACCAGACATTTGAATTTTTCTAGGATTGGCAGTTAGCCAAGCAGAATCAGAGCAGACACCCCTTCTCCCCGTGTGACCAGAGCGGGTTGCCGCCCGGGGGCTGTGGCCTTGCTGTGTATGAGGCAATCGTGGATTCGGATTCACCTTCTCGCTGGCTCCCTGGTGATGGTGTTCTGGGTACTGAAACGGCGAATCTGAATGGGAAAGAAATCCAATAGGCACAGATCTGAATCTTTTTCTCAGTTATCCAAAATGCGCGTTTAAAGTTGTCTGAAGAGTAATTGCAGTCTGAGGACAGTGTCATAGAGTTTTTTTTCTGAAGGATCACCATGTTCTTCTCGGTCTCTAGTCAAGAAAAATTGACCACCTAACAAGGCCATCGTCAGGGGGACTTGCTATGGGTATACTGTTCCACTAGACGATGTAATAACTCTAACCAAGTCTGGAATTACACTGATTTGGGATAATTAGGGGGAAGATTTCTCTAAATAAGTGAAAGATTTAAATTTTGTAGAAGGCTTAATGAAATGGAGTCATTACGTTCATGTCCTTAGGCAATCTGAGGAATGGATAAATTATTTATCATTGACACATCAATGGTTGCCCTATCAGAGACCGCTCCTCTAGTGTTTGAAAATAGTTATTTTTTCCTTCTTCAGTTACTGATGTGGTCCCCAGAAACCTTGTTTATGCCACTTCTGTGTGCTCACGAAAGATGACCTTCAGCCTAGTCCTGTCGCTAATCCCCAAACTCCAAGTTGGTAGATTTCAAACTGAAATGCAATTGTGTAAGATGGGAGGATGAGCTCATTCTATTTCCTTCAAGACATTTCGAGTCTTCTTCTTTCTTTTTAGAAAGAAAGGAATAATGCTATCATTATTCTGAGAACAGATGTGTCTTTAAAACTCACAAACAATACATTAAGAAATCATAATACATAAACAGATATTGAAGATAAATTATTCAAGATAGCCCTAACCAGTTTGGCTCAGTGGATAGAGCATCGGCCTGTGGACTGAAAGGTCCCAGGTTTGATTCTGGTCAAGGGCATGTACCTTGGTTGTGGGCACATCCCCAGTGGGGAGTGTTTAGGAGGCAGCTGATCGATGTTTCTCTCTCATCGATGTTTCTAACTATCCCTCTCCCTTCTTCTCTGTAAAAAATCAATAAAATTTATTTAAAAAATTATTCAAGATAAACTTAAAAGGTAAAGTGGAAAAAGATGATGTTCAAGATAAAAATAAATAAATGATAAAAATTAAAAATAAGTGTACCATTCAAGATGAACATTCAAAATGATGACTATCCTAGGAGAGATAAATAATAAACACAATGTTTTCCCCAAAGAATATTTTAGGATTTGTGATGATAATGTATATCACTTAATCGAGGGCCTGTAAGATGCCAGTTATGTGCTCTCACTTAATTCAACCACCCATCCTGTGAGGTTGGCACTGTGAGTGTATCAGTTTGCTGATGAGGAATCTGAGCCTGAACTTCATATAATAGAGTTAAGCTTCAAGTCCAGATCTGAGTTTTCTTAGTAAAAACCTTTAGTACTTCACCCTCCGCTTTAGAATTACAGTAAAGCAAATGGTGTTTTTAACCAGACCCATTAAAAAATTAGGAGATGGAAACTGGGCAGCGAGCGAAGGATCAACAGACTATTAACAGGAAGAAAAAAGTGGGGATAGTACAAAAATGGCAGCACGCTCTGGGGATCCGAACAGCCCGTCTCGATGAGTGGCAGTCATGGACGCTGAATCTTTTTTCCGAGCCAGTTATCAATTCTTTGCACACACAGAGTTTCCCGTTGGTTTTCAGCTGAAGAGAAAGTCAACGCCAACGGGTGACTCCAGGCCCAGGTCTGGGAGAGGCAGTCGCGGAGCCTGGCCGCGCTGCGCCCGGGCGTACATGGCACTAATAATCACACCTCCTCGTGCGGTTCTGAGGATTGCATGCCTCAGCAACCGTAAGACCTTGAGAACAGTGCCTGGCACATAACTTGAGCTCAGAAACAGTTATTAGTTACTTTTATTAATAATAAGCGTGTGGTCCGGCTATGGGAATAAGTAGCTTTGGGTCTCCAAAAAGGGGTCATGTATTTCTTATTATCCCCCTTTTTTTCTTAGAGGCAGGGACGGCTTCATTGCCAGCAATTACAACCCCCCTGACGTACAGGGAGCAGTTTTAATAGCGTGTTTAGAATAGGTTGGTTTTGCGGAATAGACAGGGTACTTCTTCAGTCTGCATGCTGCTGATCTGGAAGTAGCAATTAGGATGCAATAGTCGTAACGTTGCCAGCTGGTGTTTCTGATAGGAGGCAGGAGTGTGCGTCTGGCCTGGGGTGACATCCTAATTATGACCGCAATTGGCCCTTTTGGGGGCTTCACCCAGCGCTCCACATCTAGGGGGCTCTGCCATCAGCCTGCCTGTCTCCTCCCTGAGGAAATACCTCCTTTCTGTCTGTAGGTCAGTGAGCAGACCCTTAGCAAGGCACAGGCTCCCACCTGTGCCCCAGAAACGCACTTGGCCCTATGCCTCTGCCGCTGTTGGCGGATTGTCTTGCAGAGGATGTGCTAGGACCAGTGTGGGGGGTCAAGGTACTCCACGGGGTGGATAGGACTGCGTGCTGCTCCCCGTGGGACAGAGGCCCTGGTTCCATTTTTGCATTGCTGGCTTCCCAGCTCAGTGGCAGCCACTTCCTAACAGACGGGTCTTCAGCCGCCTGTCCTCACTGCACTTGTTCCTGTGGCCTGGGGTAGGAGGGGAGCAGTTTGAACCATGAGATGGTTTTCAATCTGGCATTGCCCTCCCGTTCGTCGCTGCGTCTTCCCAGTCCACAGGATGCCCACAGTCCCAGTGGCTGCCTTTCTTTGCGAAAGGAGGACTCTTGGGATTAACAACAACAATAAAACGCATGCGCATAGGTTGTGTCAGTGCCTGGAGGAGCTTGGGTTTTGCCCTCTCCAGACTCTGGAGAGAAGAGCATATTCCCGTGGAGAGAAGAGCATATTCCCGGGGAGAGAGCACGGGAGAGAGGGGAGCCCTGGCCTGCAGAACTCCGTGAGAGGTTTCAGTTACTAATGGGTGGTCAGGAAGTGGGTCCAGAACAAGCTTGTAATTTTGCAGAGGCACGAATTTTAATCGTGTGCCCTGCCATCGTGGGTGGGGGTCCCTCACCCAGTGCGGGGGCCGAGCCTGGCACCAGCGTGCAGGCTGGTGGGGCCCTGTGTGGTGGGGCCCTGTGGGTCTGTCCTCACAGCTCCTGAGATCGACGTGGGGCCAGTAGGAAATGGTCCTACCGTGGGTGCTGGGAATGGAGAGGAAATGGAGATGCCTGACAAAGCCATCTTTTCTCCAGAGAAAAAGAAGTTTAGGTAATATGTGAAATACAAAATGGGCCCCGAAAAAGCAGCCCCTGGAACCGTGCTGAGAACGTACTCTGAATGCATTTTAATTGCTCGCTTGGGTTTCATACACACAGTCTGTAAAGAGGTAACTTAAAATGTTTAGTTATCGGGAAAATTACTTGGAATATCATCGTATTGGAAAGTGCAGAGATTTGTTGAAGTTAGGGGACCTATCCATTCCTAATGCCTAGTTTCTTTTGTACAGCATATAGGGCGAGACCAAAAGGATGGAGGGCTGTGCCCTATATACCAAGGAACCAGCTATAATTAAGTCGAGGGCTTTGTGCTGTATTTTGATTCTGTGGTGACAGTGGCCTTCCCTGAGATAACTGTACATAACTTCGATACAAGTGTTGCAGGAATTCAAGGAAAAGAGTGGTGGGTTTAGAAGAAGTATGCCTTTTCTCCTTGTGCCACATTAAGTGGAAATACGCTGGGTCATTGCCTCGCCGAGTGCAATATTGAGATACAACCTGTCAGTCATCCGTTGCCGGCTGGTATTTCCGGTATTCGGAACGAGACTGAGAAGGTGATGGACTCTCTGGCCATAGATGGCACCAGGTTCTTCTGAGCCTTTTGTAAACATTTGAACTAAACGCACAGAGACTCTTGCTGAAGGTTCATAACTCTCAGTTCTCACTCCACCCCCACACGTGCCCCCAAAGAGACCATTGAGTCCTAGGTAAATGCATGTCTGAGGAGCAGCAGCCAGCCAGGCATATGTTCACTGCTCCCCGATTACCTTTGCACGTCTAGGTACAGCTAGTTAACCCAGCTATGTAACTTTTTTTAAAAAAATCTTTTGATTGATTTTTATTGATTTCGGAAAGGAAGGGAGACGGAGAGATAGAAACATCAATGATGAGACAGAATCGTTGATCGACTGCCTCCGGTACACCCCAGACTGGGGATCAAGTCTCCAGCCCGGGCATGCGCCCTGATAGGGAGCGGATCTGTGACCTCCTGGTTCATAGATTGTCGCGCGATCGATCATTGGGCCGTGCTAGCCAGCCATAGCTGTTGTTGTTTTTTAATAAGGAAATTGGATTTCATAAAGTTTTAAAGCTTAATATAATATCAGAAAGCTGTATTTCTTTCCTTGTGTGTGTGTGTTTGAGAAAGAGCCGTCCTTCCTTTTTATGCTATCCCTCGGTATTTTTGAAAACCTGGTTCCATACTGATTCAGACCTACAGCGTTCTCTTTTTTCCTTGCATGATATTCCAGGAGATGTCTGTAGCTTCTGGAGGTGTCTCAAGTCAGAGAGACTGAGCCTGAACCACAGTAGACAATTCTACTGGGGATAATGAAAGTGTCTTGATTGGTATCAAAATAGTCCTTAAAAATATTCATCTGGAAACTAGGATCTGTTGTTGAAATGATTGCATTAAACTCAAATTCTAGCTTGCGAGAGTAATTTTTTTTTTTTTTAAATGTCTTCACTTATCATCTGCCGCACTATGTTGGTGATGGAGCTGCCATATTCCTGGTGTTCTCTCCTGCTGGCTTCTCCTGTGATATCTAGTTCCTAGATGCGCGCAAGGTGTTAGTGCCCGGAGTCTAGGGTCAGAAAAAACACAGGCGCCTGTTCTCCTGGAGGTGCAGACTGTTGGGGGAGATAGGGACCGAGAGCCTGGAAGGCAGTGTGTGAGGAAAGGAGAAGCCCAGCTGAGTCGAGAGTGAGGGGGACCAAGAAGGCCTTTGCAAGCAGGGGACCATGCGGTTTACCACCCAACTGGGCCACTTGGGCCGGTGAAAGGGGCATGTTGGTAGATACACCAGAATAGCGGTCATACACCCCAGCTCTCCCAGACGGACGGAGACACACGGTGACCCTGCTTCCAGGGGTAAGGGATTCACATGGCATTCAAGAGGCGACAGCCAACGAGCCATGGAAAATGTTTAACAGCAAGTGATGTGATAAAACTTGGCATTGTGGAAAGCAATAGGGGGGCACAGAGACCATATAAGTGCTGTTCCAGGGCCCGGGCCTGAGGGGGAGCTGACCAGGAGGTATGACAGCGAGAGGCAGAGTGGGGGAGCCCTGAGCTGTGTGTGGGGACTCAACTGATCCGTCAGATACAGTGGACGAGCAGGGAGGCTTGAGTGGCATCTCTTACTGAGGTGGAAATGCACGGGGAGGAGAAGGTTGCGGGGGGGGGGGGGGGGGGCGCGGAGAAGGTGTTGGTGACTTCCGTTTTGGCTATGTTGATATGTTGCGTTGGAGGTATTTATGCAGCTGTACGCGTAGAGGTATTGGAGGGACAGTTGCCCCTTCTGTGTTAACCTGAAAACCAGCCTGCATACTGTGGTCCTGGCATTGTTAATTACGGCTTCAGCTCCCATAAGATCTTAAGAGCGGAGATGTGCTTTGTTTCACTCAAGGATCGTGTGGGTCTTGCATAATCTGGTTACTGTTTTGAGGCTTGAGAAAAGTCCTGTGGCTGCTCCTCTCGAAGCAACTTGAACGTGGCTGTGACATGGGGGACCCCCGCTTCCTCCCGCAGGCGGTCCCCCCCTGCCCCTCGGCGCTGTGGAAGGCACAGCTGTTTCTGCAGCCGTGGGGCTGAAGGCACGTCCTGCCGGAGAGCTCCTATGTGAACAGCGTTTCCAGCCCCTTGCAGAATACGGCTTCTTATTCTCAAGAGCTTGCCTATATCGTCCCATATATTCCCAGGACGTATATATGCAGTTGACAAGAGGCAGATGCACACGGCCCTGAAAATACTAATAATACTAATAAATATGACGGTGCTTTCTGAACGCTTTCCTGGTTCCTCTTTGCGTTGCTTTGCTGTTTTCGTTGTTAAGGTGCATCCATGTAGGTTTCCCCTCAGGCTCCTGGGTAATTTCAGAAGCAGATTATCTGGATCGCGCCCAGAAACATTTACATGAGTTCATGGACAGATACAAGTACCAGCGCTTGCCCCCATGTGTTTTAAACGACAGTAGTTAATTTTAAATTTGATCCTGTAGGTTTTGCCAAAGACATAATTGGGAGCGGCTTTTCTGAAGTATTGAATCATATTGAGATTAAAGCGATTACATAAAAATCTATACAAAAACAGGGGAGTTCTGGGTCATCATCCAGGACGCCCAACGTGGACATTGTAATGATTTCCGTTTTGGGGAATACTGTGCTTAAAATTGCAGTATCTTATGTTTGGAAAATCGTTTCTCATTTATTTATACTGTACCTCATCCCCTCTCCCCCTCCGAGGATTTGAGATGTCTTTGATATTTAAATATAATACGCTTTTAAAATTAAATAAATGGAAAAGTGGACAAAGGGAGAATAAAAGGAAGAAAGTAAACGGACGGTAGGGTGTTTAAGAATTCAGAAAAAGAGGATATAATGCTGGAAGCGACAAGAAATTCAAACTGCATTGCAACCTATTAAAAGATAAAAATATAAATATGACGTTTAACTGAATAATCTCTTCTCCTCTCTCCTGAATGCCCCGCCCACCCCCATTCTCTTAAATCAAGGAAAGACTTATGCAGTCACCTTGATTTACATGTATAGTTATCTTTTATTTTGATTTAACCTGTCTTTTATTTCTGCCTTCTTTATTAACTTGTGTGGCTATATAGCACCTAGTGACAGTTAATGAAAACAAATGCTGTATCCAAATTCTTTTATCCCACAATTCCTTGATTCATGCAGCACTTTTCAACCCTCTGGGCCTCAACATACCTTTTTGTTTTGTTTTTGGACAAATACTTTGGTAATGCTTCTTTTCCTATCCAGAAACACAATCTCACCATCACCCCTAATTAAAAAAAAAAAAAATCCATGTGTTGCCTAATTGCAAGAGAAGTGGGAGGCAAGAAGAATGTCATTCATAATAAAAGAATGTGTGTTTTAATATTCGAATGCGAGGCCAGGGCTTCAGGAGAAACTATGAGTGGTCAGCGGCTGGCACCTGTTGGGGCCTCGCCACCAAGTGCAGACACGAGCTGCCTGGGTGGCCCCAACGGGATCGCCATCCCCACGGGTGACACCATTTTCTGAAATGAGGACAAACTCAAGGCACCATTCCAAGCAAAGCCAAGTGTGTTCCCCGTCCAGCTGTAATCCTCGAAACGCAGTGTTGCTAAAGCTGCACACAGCAGCTCTGTCTTCCTGTGTCAGATGGAGTTCTGTCCTGAGTGAAAACGATTACGAGTAAATATTTCACAAAGTGGATGTTCACTGGGACGCCAGGAAGCAGGGACATGCATTCTGGGGTCCCCCCCCTCCCCCTGCCGCTCCGCGCTGTGGAAATTGCAGCGTGCCCCTGGATGCAGTGGCACCTTCTCGCAGATGTTCAGAACTTCTCTAACTGGTGTCACCCTGCTGACAGAGAAGAGGAGGAGGGTGAAAAGAAGCGATTTCAAGTTCATCTTCTGGGTAGTCTTCCCCTTAGGCTGGGAATGTAGCATTTGGGGATCAGCTCCTCTGAGCGTGTTAAGGGTCAGTGGGTCTAGCTCCCTGTTCCAGAAAAAAATGGAAGGAAAACTGAGGTGAGAGGATGAGAAGTGGGGTGAGGGGTCCGAGGCCGGGCACAGGGGCAGAGCGTTGGTAGCTCAGGGAAATCAGACCAAACTGAATCCCAGCGCTGGATATTTTAAAAATTCGGAGTCTTTTTCTTCACCTGCATGCAACACAACTACTGAGGCCTCACTTAGAAGGTTGTTGTGTGTACGAACGGGGCGATAACATACTCAAGTGACTGGCATGGTGCCTGGAGTCCGGGAAGTCCTTCCCAGCTGCCCTTCAGAGCCGCCGCCTCTGCCCCCTCTCCTGCAGAGGGTCATCGCCATGGTGTTGGCATTGCCAGGAGGGGATGTAAGACTAGCAATTAGGTGAAATTTTTTCTAGGTTCTTCATTAATTTTTAAGGTAGGAAACCTGATACATGCTGCATTATGTGCCCTGCAGTGCCCCGAATTTTCCTTGAAATGAACTCTCTGCGTCCCAGATTTGGACTTTACATTTCAAAAGGTTCATCCATGGGGAAACAAGTGATTTTTTAAAAGTGACAAAAGAAGTACTTTGCTGTAGGAATTTCAAACAGCACACTTGTAAATAAAAGTAAACGTGAAATCCTTGCCAGTCCAACCCAACTTGCTAAGGGTAGCCAACTGCTGATAGATTTTAGACTTCAGCGCTCCTGCTGCCTCCTCCAGCCTGGGCAGAGGCTGTCTCCATCCGGAGCCTCCACGCCGTCCGCTGTCCCTGGAACCTTCCTCCTGTGTCCTGCTGAAGCCCCGGATAACAGGCCCACCTGACACCGCGCATGCTGCTCGCCCCAGCCAGGCTCCTCCTGGGCATCACTTTATCATTCTCCTGTGAGGGTTTGGCATGGTTTTTTCTTTCACAGTGGATCATGAATTTGTGGAATACAAGATTTTAATTTATTGTAATAGATTAATTTTATTTTAAGGACTTACGATTTTTATTTTATTTTTTTTGGTATAAGAAAGTTGCTCAAAATTGGGAAATCAGGACCAAAACATTGAAATTGTGATTACACGTGATGTTCTGTAGGCAGAACTGTGTGTGAAGACCACGAGTGGAAAAACTGTTTTATGAGAAACTAAGAACTTTTTTTAAGACACTTAATCAGAAACATAGGTGTGTGTGGAAGTCTTTAACATTTAGAGTTGCCAACCTGCTTCTATTCCCATACGGTAGGATCAGCTGTGGGCTGTGGACAGTTTGTCTTAGTCCATAACTTCATGCAATGTTCTCTCTCATAACCACTGATAAGCCTTGTAAATGCTGTGTCACCTATTTCCATCAAAAACTAACAACTGGAAAAGTTTTTCAAGAATGAGCAATTCTTAAAACATTTGGAGATGTAATGTTTGGCTAAAGGATAGAGGTTTTTATGTATTGCTAGTGGCCCGGTGCATGAATTTGTGCACATTGAAAGGAAATTAATTAGAAGAAAAATTTTCAGTCAGGTCAAGTTTCCAAGCTTTCAAATCTCCGTTTTCTGGTTAATGAAAAGAAAATAGGATTCCACCGAGTCTCCTATCTACCTACTTCAGGACTTCTGTGAGAATCATGAGATGAGGCATGGGAAAATGCTTCATAGACATTTGGTTACCGCGTGAAATGTTTGGACCTGGGTATAAAGCAAGTCGGGTTCCTGGGCTGAAGAAACTCCAAGGAGGCTAGTCACTAGGGAGAGGAAGCTGGGTGTTGCTACGTGATGTCATTACCCAGTACCCACAGCGACTGTTTCTGGTCTGGTCTGGGTTGTGGGCTGCATTTTTCACTATGGGGTCTCGGCAGTGGCAGCTGCAATTTGGTGGGGTGTCACTCCAGGGTGGTGGAGGGGCCCATGTCCCACTTGGGGGAAGCCGAGTGTTGCCTTGTCGGGCAGGTCTGTGCTGCCGTTTCTTTGCAAATGGCAAGTGTGCGTCATGGCAGCTCCGGCGTTGAGCGTCTTCCCCCTGGTGGTCAGTGTGCGTTATAGTGACCAGTCAGACAGTGGGAAGGACACTCAGCATATTAGCCTTTTATATATATAGATGAATTTTCTTTACAAAGGCATTATCTTACTAATTTTAACAAACTTAACTAGTAGAAATAGGCATTGTAAGTAAGGAGGGAAGGAATCCTGATGGTATCTTGAATATCCACGTGCACAGACCTCTGCATGGGTGTCTTTGATGCAGTTAAAGCATCCTTGGTGGGGACTGTGATGATCTCCATCCCGTTTGATGGACCTTCATTGGCCTTTTTCTTCTCGGAATCACACCCTGTCTAAGAGAAAGGTCTGTACATGCAAGGAAAATCCCAAACACATTGAAACTATTTAACCTATGTGATACTTCAGTTGAGATAAAAACCTGTCATTAAAAAAATTATTAACCCAGAATTCTAGTTAATTTCAGTTCTCCATTTAGACATAGCTTGCTTGAAAGGCCATAGTAAATTCTTTATCTGACTTGAAGGAGAGAGTTTCCGATGGAGGGAAGAGTCTTCTTGTGTCACTTCCAACACACTCTGCCCCTCCCGTTACCTCTCCTTCTGATATGAGGCCAGGCCCTTGCTAGGGATGTCAGCATTGGGTTGAGACCTACTCAGAGGGGACAGGACCATGAAGACTTACATTAAAAAACTGAGAGTTGGTCAGTTATACTGCAATAAAGCTGAAATAAAATGAAAAGAAATACCCTATTTTCTGGCGTATAAGACGACTTTTTAACCCAGGAAAATCTTCTCAAAAGTCGAGACAAAACTGCTGAAATGGTAGAAATGGTGGAGGGAGAAAGTAGAGGAGGTAGTTGGGTCACTTCTTTCACTAGCCTTCTCATTATTTGAGAAGATTTTTGAGATTTTCCTGGGTTAAAAAGTCGTCTTGTATGCCAGAAAATATGGTAGCCTTCCTTTGAAGGCAGGGCTAGGAATTGTGTTAAGATCATCCGAAATATAATGTAGTCTCTTGCTATATATATATTTGTACTCCTTAGTTTGTGCGTTACATGCCTATAGACTTGAAATCAGAGTTATAAAAATATAAAAATATCCATCACTTCCTGCTCTCTTTATTTAGTGTGTGTGTGTGTGTGTGTGTGTGTGTGTGTGTTAAGCACACAACATAGGACTTATCCTCTTGGCAAAATTTTAAGTATACAATATAGTGTTGTTAACTATAGATATTATACTGTTCCATGGGTATATATTTATCACCCAAGTCCTCAAGTTATATACATTAAATATGTGCAGTCTTTTGTATGCCAATCATGCCTCAATAAAGTCGTTTGAAATATTTAAAAATTGAAAGTAGGCACCTACACAAGCTGGTAGCAACTCGACATTTGAA
>PVJC01028704.1:0-13129 GCA_004026665.1 Murina feae | reverse complement strand
TGGAAACACAAGTTTCAACATAGAATTCAATGCAAACATATGTTTCAGGATTGGAGTACATTGGAAACACAAGTTTCCAGATTCAGGTACACTGGAGACAGGAGTTTCAGCTTAGAAATAACTGGGAAGATGAGTTTCAGCTGAGAATATACTGGGAACACATGTTTCAGACTTTGGGAACACCTGAAACATGACTTTCAGATTAGAATACAAGGGAAACACGAGTTTCAGCTTGGCATACAATGAAAACATGATTTTCATCTTAGAATAAAGAGGAAACACGTGTTTCAGCATCAGCATACACTAAAAACACAAGTTTCATCTTAGAATATACTGGGAACATGTTTTTCAGCCTTTGCGTACTCTGGAAACACACATTTCAGGATTGGGGTAAACTGCAAACAGGTGTTTCACCTCAGAAGTCACTGTGGACATGAGTTTCAGCTGAGAATATACTGGGAACACCTGTTTCAGCCTTCGCATACACTGGAAACATGATTTTCAGCTTAGAATACAGAGGGAACCCGTGGTTCAGCCTCAGCATACACTGAAAACACGAATGTCAGCTTAGAATATATGGGGAACATGTGTTTCAGCGTTGGAGTACACTGGAAACCCACGTTTCAGCTTAGAATACACTGGGAACATGTGTTACAGCCTTGGACTATACTGGAAACACAAGTTTCAACATAGAATTCAATGCAAACATATGCTTCAGGATTGGAGTACATTGGAAACACAAGTTTCCAGATTCAGGTACACTGGAGACAGGAGTTTCAGCTTAGAAATAACTGGGAAGATGAGTTTCAGCTGAGAATATACTTGGAACACATGTTTCAGACTTTGGGAACACCTGAAACATGATTTTCAGATTAGAATACAAGGGAAACATGAGTTTCAGCTTGGCATACAATGAAAACATGATTTTCATCTTAGAATAAAGAGGAAACACGTGTTTCAGCATCAGCATACACTAAAAACATGAGTTTCATCTTAGAATATACTGGGAACATGTTTTTCAGCTTTTGCGTACTCTGGAAACACACATTTCAGGATTGGGGTAAACTGCAAACAGGTGTTTCAGCTTAGAAGTCACTGGAAACATGAGTTACAGCTGTGAATATACTGGGTGCACCGTTTGACCTTCGCATACACTGGAACCATGATTTTCAGCTTAGAATACACTTTGAACACATGGTTCAGCCTCGGCATGCACTGAAAACATGAGTTTCACTTTAGTATACACTGGGACCATGTGTTTTAGCCTTGGAGTACACTGAAAATATGAGTTTCAGCTTAGAATATAGTGGAAACATGTGTTTCAGCCTTGGCATACACTGGGAACACGCATTTCAGGCTTGAGGTAAACTACAAATAGGAGTTTCAGCTTTGAAGTCATTGGGAACATGAGTTTCAGCTGAGAATATACTGGGAACACATGTTTCAATTTGCATATACTGGAAACATGATTTTCCACTTAGAATACAGAGGGAACAGGTATTTCCGCCTCAGCATACACTGAGAACCAGAGTTTCAGCTTAGAAAGTACTTGGAAAATGTGATTCAGCCTTGGTGTACATTGGCAACACACGTTTCATCTTTGAATACACTGGGAACATAGGTTTCACGCTTGGCGTACACTGGAAATACAAGTTTCACCTTAGAATACAATGGGAACATGGGTGTCAGCCTTGGAGTACACTGGAAACAGGAGTTTCAGTTTATAAGTCACTGGATACATGATTTTAGCTTAGAGTACAGAGGGAACATGAGTTTCAGCCTCAGCATACACTGAAAACACGAGTTTAAGCTTAGAATACACTGCAAACATGTGTTTCAGCCTTGCAGTACATTGGAAACACGACTTTCAGTTTATAGTACAATGCGGAAATGTATTTCAGCATTGGAGTACACTGGAAACACAGGTTTCAACTTAGAATACACTGGGAACATGTGTTTCAACATTGGAATACACTGAAAACACGCGTTTCTGCTTAGATATGCTGGGAATATGTGTTTCAGCCTTGGAGTACACTATAAAAACAAGTTTCAGCTTAGAATACAATGTGAACATGGGTTTCAGCCTTGGAGTACAGTGGAAAGAGATGTTTCAGGCTTGAGATACACTGGAAACAGGAATTTCAGTTTAGAAGTAACTGGATACATGATTTTACCTTAGAATACAGAGGGAACACGTGTTTCAACCTCAGTCTACATTGAAAAGATGACTTTAAGCTTAGAATAAACTGCAAACATGTTTCAGCCTTTGAGTACATTGGAAACATGATTTTCAGTTTATAGGACAATAAGAAAATGTTTTTCAGCTTTAGAGTACACTGGAAACGTGTTGCAGCATAGAATACACTGGGACAGGTGTTTCACTGTTGGAGTACACTGGAAACAGGCATTTCTGCTTATAATACACTGGGAACATGTCTTTCAGTGCTGTAGTACAGGGGAAACACGCGCTTCAGCTTAGAATACACTGAGAACATGTGTTACAGCATTGATGTACACTAGAAACCCCAGTTTCAGTTTAGAATACAATGTGAACATGTGTTTCAGCCTTGGAGTCCACAGCAAATGCCAGTTTTAGCTTAGAATACACTGGGAACATATATTTCAGCCTTGAAGTTCACTGGAAAGACAAGTTTCAGCTTAGAATACAATGAAACCTAGTGTTTTAGCCTTGAAGTACACTGGAAACACGCTTTTCAGGCTTCAGGTACACTGAAAACAGGAGTTTTACATCAGAAGTCACTGGAAACATGAGTTTCTGCTGAGAATATACTGGAAACACCTGTTTCATCTTCGTATATACTGGAAACACAATTTTCAGCTGAGAATACAGAGAGAACATGTGTTTCAGCCTCAGCATAGACTTAAAACAGGAGTTTCAGCTTAGAATATACTGAGAACATATGTTTGCCTTGGAGTGCACTGAAAACACAAATTTCAGCTTAGAATACACTGGGAACATGTGTTTTAGCCTTGGAGCACACTTGAAACACGTGTTTCAGGCTTCAGGTACACTAGAAACAGTACTTTCAGCTTAGAAGTCACAGGGGACATGAATTTCAGCTGAGAATATACCGGGTACACCATTTTCAGCCTTCGCAAACCCTGGAACCATGATTTACAGCTTAGAATACACTGGGAACATATGTTTCAGCCTCAGCATACACTGAAAACAGCAGTTTCACCTTAGAATATACAGGAAGCAGGTGTATCAGCCTTGGCATACACTGAAAAGACGAGTTTCAGCTTAGAATATACAGGGAACATGTGTTTCAGCCTTGGCGTACACTGAAAATATGAGTTTCAGTTTGGAATATACTGGAAACATGTGTTTCAGCCTTGGCGTACACTGGAAACACGCATTTCAGGCATGAGGTAAACTGAAATTGGAGTTTCAGCTTTGAAGTCACTGGGAACATGAGTTTCCGCTGAGAATATACTGAGAACACATGTTTCACTTTTGCATATACTGGAAATATGATTATCCGCTTTGAATACCAAGGAAACAGGATTTTTCGCCTCAGCATACACTGAGAACCAGAGTTTCAGCTTAGAATGTACTTGGAAAATGTGATTCAGCCTTGGTGTACATAGGAAACACGTGTTTCATCTTTGAATACACTGGGAACTTATGTTTCACCCTTGGCGTACACTGAAAACACGAGGTTCAGCTTAGAATACACTGGCAACATTTGCTTCAGCCTTGAAGTTCACTGGAAAGACAAGTTTCAGCATAGAATACAATGCGAACATGTATTTCAGACATGGACTACACTGGAAACACGCATTTAGGCTTCAGGTACACTGGAAACTGGAATTTCAGCTTAGAAGTCACTGGGAACATGAGTTTCAGCTGAGAATATACTGGGTACAGCATTTTCAGCTTTCGCAAACACTGGAACCATGATTTGTAGCTTAGAATACAATGGGAACACATGGTTCATTCTCAGCATACACTGAAAACAGGAGTTTCACCTTAGAGTACACTGGAAACAGGTGTATCAGCCTTGGCATACACTGACAAGAGGAGTTTCAGCTTAGAATATACTGGGAACATGTGTTTCAGCCTTGGCGTACACTGAAAATATGAGTTTCAGCTTAGAATATACTGGAAACATGTGTTTCAGCCATGGCGTACACTGGAAACACCCATTTCAGGCTTGACGTAAACTACAAATAGGAGTTTCAGCTTTGAAGTCATTGGGAACATGAGTTTCAGCTGAGAATATACTGGGAACACATGTTTCAATTTGCATATACTGGAAACATGATTTTCCGCTTAGAATACAGAGGGAACAGGTTTGTCCGCCTAGGCATACATTGAGAACCGGAGTTTCAACTTAGAATTTACTTGGAAAATGTGATTCAGCCTTGGTGTACATTGGACATACGCGTTTCAGTTACGAATACACTGGGAACATAGGTCTCACCCCTGGCGAACACTGGAAATAGAAGATTCACCTTCGAATACAATGGGAACATGGGTTTCAGCCTTGGAGTACACAGGAAACAGGAGTTTCAGTTTAGAAGTCACTGGGAACATGATTTTAGCTTAGAATACAGAGTGAACACGAGTTTCAGCCTCAACCTACACTGAAAACACGAGTTTAAGCTTAGAATACACTGCAAACATGTGTTTCAGCCTTGCAGTACATTGGAAACACGACTTTCAGTTTAGAGTACAATGCGAAAATGTATTTCAGCGTTGGAGTACACTGGAAACACGCGTTTCAACTTAGAATACACTGGGAACATGTGTTTCAACATTGGAATACACTGGAAACACGCGTTTCTGCTTAGATACGCTGGGAATATGTGTTTCAGCCTTGGAGTACACTGAAAAAACAAGTTTCGGCTTAGAATACAATGTGAACATGGGTTTCAGCCTTGGAGTACAGTGGAAATAGGTGTTTCAGGCTTGAGATACACTGGAAACAGGAGTTTCAGTTTAGAAGTATCTGGAAACATGATTTTACCTTAGAATACAGAGGGAACACGTGTTTCAACCTCAGTCTACATTGAAAAGATGACTTTAAGCTTAGAATACACTAGGAACATATGTTTCAGCCTCAGCATACACTGAAAAGAGCAGTTTCACATTAGAATACACTGGAAACAGGTGTATCAGCCTTGGCATACACTGAAAAGACGAGTGTCAGCTTAGAATATACAGGGAACATGTGTTTCAGCCTTGGCGTACACTGAAAATATGAGTTTTAGCTTAGAATGTACTGGAAACATGTGTTTCAGCCTTGGCGTACACTGGAAACACGCATTTCAGGCTTGAGATAAACTGAAATTGGAGTTTCAGCTTTGAAGTCACTGGGAACATGAGTTTCAGCTGAGAATATACTGAGAACACATGTTTCACTTTTGCATATACTGGAAACATGATTATCCGCTTTGAATACCGAGGAAACAGGATTTTTGGCCTCAGCATACACTGAGAACCAGAGTTTCAGCTTAGAATGTACTTGGAAAATGTGATTCAGCCTTGGTGTACATTGGAAACACGTGTTTCAGCTTTGAATACACTGGGAACTTATGTTTCACCCTTGGTGTACACTGAAAACACGAGGTTCAGCTTAGAATACACTGGCAACATTTGCTTCAGCTTTGAAGTTCACTGGAAAGACAAGTTTCAGCATAGAATACAATGCGAACATGTATTTCAGACATGGACTACACTGGAAACACACATTTAGGCTTCAGGTACACTGGAAACTGGAGTTTCAGCTTAGAAGTCACTGGGAACATGAGTTTCAGCTGAGAATATACTGCGTACAGCATTTTCAGCTTTCGCAAACACTGGAACCATGATTTGCAGCTTAGAATACACTGGGAACACATGGTTCATCCTCAGCATACACTGAAAACAGGAGTTTCTCCTTAGAGTACACTGGAAACAGGTGTATCAGCCTTGGCATACACTGAAAAGAGGAGTTTCAGCTTGAATATACTGGGAACATGTGTTTCAGCCTTGGCGTACACGGAGAACTGCATTTCAGGCTTGAGGTAAACTACAAATAGGAGTTTCAGCTTTGAAGTCATTGGGAACATGAGTTTCAGCTGAGAATATACTGGGAACACATGTTTCAATTTGCATATACTGGAAACATGATTTTCCGCTTAGAATACAGAGGGAACAGGTTTTTCCGCCTCGGCATACATTGAGAACCGGAGTTTCAGCTTAGAATGTACATGGAAAATGTGATTCAGCCTTGGTGTACATTGGACATACGCGTTTCAGTTACGAATACACTGGGAAAATAGGTCTCACCCTTGGCGAACACTGGAAATAGAAGATTCACCTTCGAATACAATGGGAACATGGGTTTCAGCCTTGGAGTACACAGGAAACAGGAGTTTCAGTTTAGAAGTCACTGGGAACATGATTTTAGCTTAGAATACAGAGTGAACACAAGTTTCAGCCTCAACCTACACTGAAAACACGAGTTTAAGCTTAGAATACACTGCAAACATGTGTTTCAGCCTTGCAGTACACTGGAAACACGACTTTCAGTTTAGAGTACAATGCGAAAATGTATTTCAGCGTTCGAGTACACTGGAAACACGCGTTTCAACTTAGAATACACTGGGAACATGTGTTTCAACATTGGAATACACTGGAAACACGCGTTTCTGCTTAGATACGCTGGGAATATGTGTTTCAGCCTTGGAGTACACTGAAAAAACAGGTTTCAGCTTAGAATACAATGTGAACATGGGTTTCAACCTTAGAGTACAGTGGAAACAGGTGTTTCAGGCTTGAGATACACTGGAAACAGGAGTTTCAGTTTAGAAGTAACTGGAAACATGATTTTACCTTAGATTAGAGAGGGAACACGTGTTTCAACCTCAGTCTACATTGAAAAGATGACTTTAAGCTTAGAATACACTGCGAACATATGTTTCAGCCTTTGAGTACATTGGAAACATAATTTTCAGTTTATAGGACAATTAGAAAATGTTTTTCAGCTTTAGAGTACACTGGAAACGCGTTGCAGCTTAGAATACACTGGGACAGGTGTTTCACTGTTGGAGTACACTTAAAACAGGCATTTCTGCTTACAATACACTGGGAACATGTCTTTCAGTGCTGTAGTACAGTGGAAACACGTGCTTCAGCTAAGAATACACTGAGAACATGTGTTACAGCATTGATGTACACTGGAAACCCCAGTTTCAGCTAAGAATACAATGGGTACATGTGTTTCAGCCTTGGAGTACACTTGAAACACGTGTTTCAGGCTTCAGGTACACTCGAAACAGTAGTTTCAGCTTAGAAGTCACAGGTAACATGAGTTTCAGCTTATAATACACTGAAAACACACGTTTCAACATAAAATACACTGGGAACAAGTGTTTTAGCCTTGGAATACACTGGAAACACGCATTATAGCTTAGAATACACTGCGAACATGTGTTTCAGCCTTGGACTACACTGCAAACACTAGTTTCATCTTAGAATACACTTGAAAAATGTGTTTCAGCCTTGTAGTTCACTGGAAAGATAAGTATTAGCTTAGAATATAATGGGAACATATGTTTCAGCCTTGGAGTACACTGGAAACAGGCGTTTCAGGCTTAAGGTACACTGGGAACATGAGTTTCAGCTTGTAATACACAGCAAACATGTGTTTCAGCCTTGCAGTACACTGGAAACACTACTTTCAGTTTAGTGTACAATGGGAATATGTGTTTCAGCCTTGGAGTACACTGGAAACACGTGTTTCACCTTGCAATTCACTGGGAACATGTGTTTCAGCCTTGGAGTACACTGTAAACACACGTTTCAGCTTAGAATACACTGGGAATATGTATTTCAGCATTGGAGTACACTGAAAACACAAGTTTCAGCTTAGAAAAAACTGGGAACATGTGTTTGAGCATTGGCTTACAATGAAAACACGTGTAGCAGCTTCGAATACAGTGGGAACATATGTTTCACCCGTGGCATACACTGGAAACGCAACTTTCAATTTAGAATACAATGTGACCATGGCGTACATTGGAAATGCATTTTTTGGCTTAGAATACAATGTGAACATGGGTTTCAGCCTTGGAGTGCACTGGAAAGAGAAGTTTCAGCTTAGAAGTCACAGGGAACATGAGTTTCAGCTGAGAATATACTGGGAACACCTCTTTCCGCCTCAGCATACACTGAAAACAGGAGATTCACCTTACAATACACTGCAAACATGAGTTTCAGCCTTGGAGTACACTGCAAACAGGTGTTTCAGGCTTGAGGTACACTAGAAACAGGAGTTGCAGTTTAGAAGTCACTGGAAACATGATTTTCAGCTTAGAATACAGAGGCAACACGTGTTTCAGGCTCAGCATACACTGAAAACAGGAGTTTAACGTTAGAATACACTGCAAACATGTGTTTCAACATGGCAATACATTGGAAACACGACTTTCAGTTTAGAGAACTATGCGAACATGTGTTTCAGCATTGGAGTACACTGGAAACACGTGTTTCAGCTTTACAATACAATGCGAGCATGTGTTTTAGCCGTGGAATACACTGCAAACACCAGTATCAGCTTAGAATACACTGGAAACATGTGTTACAATCTTGAAGTTAACTGGAAAGACAAATTTAAGCTTAGAATACAATGGGAACATGTGTTTCACCCTTGGAGTACACAGGAAACAGGTGTTTCAGGCTACAGGTAAAATGGAAACAGGAGTTTCAGCTTAGAAGTCACTGGGAACATTTGCAAACATTGGAAACATGATTTCCAGCTTAGAATACACTGGGAACACGTGTTTCAGCCTCGGCATACACTGAAAACATGTGTTTCACCCTTGGATGGCACTGAAAAAACGAGATTCAGCTTAGAATAAAATGTGAACATGGGTTTCAGCCTTGGAGTACCCTGAAAATTGGTTTTTCAGGCTTGAGGTATGCTAGAAACAGCAGTTTCAGTTTAGAAGTCACTGGCAACATCATTTTAGATGAGAATACAAAAGGAACACGTGTTTCAGCCTCAGCATACACTGAAAACACGAGTTTCCCCTTAGAATATACTGGGAGCACTTGTTTCAACCTTGGAGTACACTGAAAACACACGTTTCAGGCTTGAGGTACACTGCCTAAGGGAGTTTCCGCTTTGAATACCCTGGGAACACGTGTTTCAGAATCAGCATACACTGAAAACGTGATTTTCAGCTTAGAATATACTGGGAAAATGTGTGTCAGCCTTAGTGTACACTGGAAACACGAGTTTTAGCTTGGAATACACAGGGAACATATGTTTCAGCCTTGACATAACCTGGAAAGGCAAGTATCATCTTAGAATACAATGTGAACATGTGTTTCAGCCTTGGAGTACACTAGAAACAGGTGTTTCAGGCCTGAGGTACACAGGAAAAAGGAGTTTGAGCTTAGAATACGGAGCCAACATGTGTTTCATCCTCAGCATACACTGAAAACAGGAGTTTAACGTTAGAATACACTGGGAACATGTGTTTCAGCCTTGCAGTACATTAGAAACATGACTTTCTGTTTAGAGTACTATGCGAACACACTGGTAACATGTGTTTAGAATACACTGGGAACATGTGTTTCAGCCTTGGAGTAAACAGGAAACAGGCGTTTCAGGCTTCAGGTACACTGGAAACAGGAGTTTCAGCTTAGAGTCACTGGGAACATGAGTTTCAGCTTAGAATACACTGGAAACATGTGTTTCAGCCTCGGCATACACTGAAAACACAGGTTTCAACATAGAATACACTGGGAACAAGTGTTTTAGCCTTGGAATACACTGGAAACACGCATTATAGCTTAGAATACACAGCGAACATGTGTTTCTGCCTTGCAGTACATTGGAAACACGACTTTCAGCTTAAAGTACAATGCAAACGTATATTTCAGCTTTTAGTACACTGGAAACACACGTTTCACTTTAGAATACACCGGGAACATGTGTTTCAGCCTTGCAGTACATTGGAAACACGACTTTCAGTTTAGAGAACATGTGTTTCAGCCTTGGAGTACACTGGAAACACGTGTTTCAGCTTGAGAATACCATGGGAACATGTGTTTCACCCTTGGAGTACACAGGAAACAGGCGTTTCAGGCTTCAGATGAACTTGAAACAGGAGTTTCAGCTTAGAAGTCACTGGGAACAGAGTTTCAGCTGAGAATACACTGGAAACACGTGTTTCAGCCTCGGCATACACTGAAAACATGTGTTTCAGCCTTGGAGTGCACTGAAAACACGAGTTTCAGCTTAGCATACAATGTGAACATGGGTTTCAGCCTTGAAGTACTCTGGAAACGCTACTTTCAGTTTAGAGTACAATGCGAACATGTGTTTCAGCCTTGGAGTATACTGGAAACACGCGTTTCAGCTTAGAATACACTGGCAACATGTGTTTCAGCATTGGCCTACACTAGAAACACGTGTTTTAGCTTAGAATACAATGGGAACATGTATTTCAGCCTTGGAGTACACTGGAAAAACAAGTTTCTCCTTAGAATACAATGTAAACATGTGTTTCAGCGTTGGAGTACAATGGAAACACGTGTTTCACCTTGCAATTCACTGGGAACATGTGTTTCAGCCTTGGAGTACACTGTAAACACGCGTTTCAGCTTAGAATACTCTGGGAATATGTATTTCAGCATTGGAGTACACTGAAAACACAAGGTTCAGCTTAGAAAAAACTGGGAATATGTGTTTGAGCATTGGCTTACAATGAAAATACGTGTAGCAGCTTCGAATACAGTGGGAACATATGTTTCACCCGTGGCATACACTGGAAACGCAACTTTCAATTTAGAATACAATGTGACCGTGGCATACATTGGAAATGCAATTTTTGGCTTAGAATACAATGTGAACATGGGTTTCAGCCTTGGAGTACACTGGAAAGAGAAGTTTCAGCTTAGAAGTCACAGGGAACATGAGTTTCAGCTGAGAATATACTGGGAACACCTCTTTCCACCTCAGCATACACTGAAAACAGGAGATTCACCTTACAATAGACTGCAAACATCAGTTTCAGCCTTGGAGTACACTGCAAACAGGTGTTTCAGGCTTGAGGCAGAGTAGAAACAGGAGTTTCAGTTTAGAAGTCACTGGAAACATGATTTTAGCTGAGAATACAAAGGGAACACGTGTTTCAGCCTCAGCATACACTGAAAACAGCCTTGGACAACAGTGCAAACACTAGACTCAGCTTAGAATACACTTGAAAAATGTGTTTCAGCCCTTTAGTTCACTGGAAAGACAAGTATTAGCTTAGAATATAATGCGAACATATGTTTCAGCCTTGGAGTACACTGGAAACAGGCGTTTCAGGCTTCAGGTACACTGGGAACATTAGTTTCAGCTTAGAATACACTGGAAACACGTGTTTCAGCCTCGGCGTACACTGAAAACACACGTTTCAACATAGAATACACTGGGAACCAGTGTTTTAGCCTTGTAATACCCTGGAAACGCGCGAGTCAGCATAGAATAGAATGAAAACATGTGTTTCAGCCTTGGAGTGCACTGGAAACACGTGTTTCAGGCTTCTGGTACACTGCAAACATGAATTGTAGCTTACAAGTCACTGGCAGCATGAGTTTCAGATTTGAATACACTAGGAACATGTGTTACACCCATGCAGTACACTGGAAACGCAAGTTTCACCTTAGAATACAATGTAAACATGTGTTTCAGCCAAGGAGTACATTGGAAACACACGTTTCACCTTAGAATACACTGGCAACATGTGTTTCAGCATTGGACTGCACTGGAAACACGTGTTTTAGCTTAGAATATTCTGGGAACATGGGTTTCAGCCTTGGAGTACACTGGAAAAACAAGTTTCTCCTTACAATACAATGTAAACATGTGTTTCAGCCTGGGTGTACACTGGAAACATAGGTTTCACAACAGAATAAATAGGGAGCATGTGTTTTAGCCTTGGAATACCCTGGAAACACGCATTTCATCTTAGAATACACAGCGAATATGTGTTTCAGCCTTGCAGTACACTGGAAACACTACTTTCAGTTTAGGGTACAATGGGAACATGTGTTTCAGCCTTGGAGTACACTGGAAACACGTGTTTCACCTTGCAATTCACTGGGAACATGTGTTTCAGCTTTGGACTACACTGTAAACACGCGTTTCAGCTTAGAATACACTGGGAATATGTATTTCAGCATTGGAGTACACTGAAAACACAAATTTCAGCTTAGAATAAAACTGGGAACATGTGTTTGAGCATTGGCTTACAATGAAAACACGTGTAGCAGCTTCGAATACAGTGGGAACATATGTTTCACCCGTGGCATACACTGGAAACGCAACTTTCAATTTAGAATACAATGTGACCGTGGCATACATTGGAAATTCAATTTTTGGCTTAGAATACAATGTGAACATGGGTTTCAGCCTTGGAGTACACTGGAAAGAGAAGTTTCAGCTTAGAATTCACAGGGAACATGAGTTTCAGCTGAGAATATACTGGGAACACCTCTTTCCGCCTCAGCATACACTGAAAACAGGAGATTCACCTTACAATAGACTGCAAACATCAGTTTCAGCCTTGGAGTACACTGCAAACAGGTGTTTCAGGCTTGAGGCACAGTAGAAATAGGAGTTTCAGTTTAGAAGTCACTGGAAACATGATTTTAGCTGAGAATACAAAGGGAACACGTGTTTCAGCCTCAGCATACACTGAAAACAGGAGTTTAACGTTAGAATACACTGCAAACATGTGTTTTAGCCTTGGACAACACTGCAAACACTAGTTTCAGCTTAGAATACACTTGAAAAATGTGTTTCAGCCTTGTAGTTCACTGGAAAGAAGAGTATTAGCTTAGAATATAATGCGAACATATGTTTCAGCCTTGGAGTACCCTGGAAACAGGCGTTTCAGGCTTCAGGTACACTGGGAACATGGGTTTCAGCTTAGAATACACTGGAAACACGTGTTTCAGCCTGCATTACACTGAAAACACACGTTTCAACATAGAATACACTGGGAACCAGTGTTTTAGCCTTGGAATACACTGGAACCACGCGGATCAGCACAGAATAGAATGCAAACATGTGTTTTCGCCTTGGAGTACACTGGAAACACGTCTTTCAGGCTTCTGGTA
>PVJC01028703.1:0-22392 GCA_004026665.1 Murina feae | reverse complement strand
CCATTTTATCTCACTTTGTTTTTTGAATTTCTGATAGCATAGAGCTAAGTTTTTAAATCTAGTTTTAGAATAATTACCTTTTAAAAGTGAAGTTTAATTCATTTGTGGATTTAATATTAGTTTAATACTCTGGGGGTGTGTGTGTATGTGTGTGTATATGTGTGTGTATTATTATGAGCTTCAAATTTTTGATGAGGACTCAGAGTTCCCCAGATTTTAACAGTATATTTAAATATTGGCTTCCAGTGGCATTTCTTTTGCATTCTAGGGGTTTGTAATAATCTTAGGTCAGCTTCTGAAAATAATTTCTGTTCTTATGGCTCTTGTTCCATATAGGATATATAAATTCACACATTATTAAAGTGACTGTGACTTTCTCCTATGTTTTCAATCCTAATTCTTGGGTTGACTTCAAGTTTCCTCAGTCTAGTAGGCCACTCTTTAAGCCCCACCCCCAATGGATTCTGCAGCCCAACAAGTTTCCTAGCTAGGACTCTGACTTTGCAGTTCATGAAACCATCTGTCATATCACAGATGGATATTAGAACACATTTCCAATTCTCCAGGGCCTCCTTTATGGAGGCCAAACCCTTGTGGACTGCTATTCCATTACTTCATGCTTATTGTTTGGATTCGATTCCTCTCACCGTTCTCTAGCTCCTGGGAATTCCTTTTTGTTACTAGGCTATATTTTATTCTGTATTTCTAGGTAATTATAGTAAGAGTGATATATGTATCAACTTAGTTGGCCTCATTTAGGACATTTTATCAATTTTTTAAAAATAATTCTTTTAATGTAAAAAATCAGGAGTAGTTTGAACCATTAGGATAAGTTAGAGAGTAGAGTAATTGGGTTGTTAAGAGAATTCATTTATGAAGTTACTAAATTATTGGCTTCACTTTTGAAAAACCACAAATTGTTGTGCTTTGACCTTTTAATAATAAAAAAAATCCTGACAGCGTGGCTTGCATCTCAGAATATAAGACAGCAGCATGGAAAAATTAGCTCTCCATATGTGTACTGATAACTTACCCATGACTGTGGACATCATATGCTCATTTCTCAGTCCTTATTTGTCTCTTCCTTCCTCTGTTCTTACCTTTCTTCCAAAAATAGTTACTGAGAACACAGAGTTATATTATCTGTAACATTGATGAATTATTCTTTTGCCTATAGCCTCTCATCTGGGAGTTCCACTTTAATCATCCAGTGACCCTGAAATGCAAGAAATTGCACAGAATAAAAACGATTTCTGAGAATAACTCAAGATCTTCATAACTCACTCATTCTCTACTTTAATTTTACAAACCTCTCACTGATTGCTATTCATGATACCCTTTTCTCTGCCTTCATGTACACTTTATGCCTCTTTCCCATGTGGCATTACATCAAATCGGTACTTACTGCCCTCCATCAAGGAGTGCACACAGGCCTCACTTCCAGTCCATGGTGTCTAAGTGGAGCCCTGCTTTTCACCCCAGGACTGCTTCAGAACCAGAGGACACTAAGAGGTAAATGTAATGGAAATTTTAGTGTTGAGGTGGAGCTTGTTGGATAAGCTCACTTTTAACTCTAGTGAAGTAAAGGCTAAAGCTACTAATTCTATTCAAACCTTGAAGAATTTAAGCTCTAAATGGGTCAGTTGTGATCTAGTTTTGTGGAATTCTACAGCCAATAGGTTACTATAACATGATGATCTAGGAGCCATATCGAATTCCCTCAGAACATGATTTTAAGATTTTTCTGAGTGGCACTTGGGATATCTCTGTGACTTGTACAGTGGGGGTATTTCTGGACTTATCATTACAGAGAAAATAGGGCATATTGCATGAGGTGTAAGTAAGAGCTTGACTTGCCCTACTGGTTTCTCCAGGGTCACTCATTAGTTTAGGTAATTACAATGAGACCACCTTCTCATTACAAAATACTCTTTTTTCCTAACAAGACTTTAAAAAATTGAAAATTTTTTTATTAGGGAATAGTAGTAAAATATATGGTAGACAGCTGAAAAATGGAAAAATATCTATCCAAGTATTTTCTATTCTGATAAATGTACAGAAAGATTTTGAGTCTATATTTCTGTCACAAGTGGGAAATGTTCAGTCACAGCTGCTTCTTTCTACCTCAGGACCTTTGCATGAGCTGCCTAAAGCCCTCTTCCCTCTGATGCTCACATGGTTCATGTCTTGTACACAGCTCAGGTCTCAACTTAATTGTCATCTTTTCAGAGATGCTTCCCTGCCCACCGAGTGCTTCCCTTGGCCACCTGATGTAAAATATACTTCTCTTTATCCTTAACACTTGATTAAAAAAAAAAACCCTCTACCTAATCCACATCACCATGGGGGTAATTTTATTATTATTATTATTATTATTATTATTATTATTATTTGCTCCTTTAATATCTCTTTTCCTCTCTCACTCTACATATGAATGTATATGCCTGGTAATATTTGCTATATACCAGACATTGTGCATTACCTTGTTGAGTACTCATATTTTATATTTCTAAAAAATATCCTTGAGCTAGTTCTCGGAGGAGATGAAGTTTCTTTCTTTTTTTAAAACAATATATTTTATTGATTTTTTACAGAGAGGAAGGGAGAGGGATATAGAGTTAGAAACATCAATGAGAGAGAAACATCAATCAGCTGCCTCCTGCACACCCCACACTGGGGATGTGCCCACAACCAAGGTACATGCCCTTGACCCAAATCGAACCTGGGACCTTTCAGTCCCCAGGCTGACGCTCTATCTACTGAGCCAAGCCAGTTAGGGCAGGAGATGAAGTTTCTTAAAAATAATTTAGTCCTTTTGCATCTTACGTTTGGCTTTGCTAGACAAGGCCAGAGCCACAGGGCTGATTTTTAGTCTGGGGCTGATTTTTCCTGACTATGGAGATAAGACCCTTCTAAGGACTTTAGTCAATTCCTTGTGAAACAGAAGCCTTTGCATTCTGCCTATTGGAAATAGCTACTATTCTCAACTCTCTGTGTTCTCCAGGCATGATTCCATCAAATCCCTTTGGTTGGTTGTTCCCCAGCCTTAGGTAATTTTATCACATGTGTGGGCTCTGTAATATTCAACTGAATACTGTAGGGAGAAGCACTGTAGACTGTTCACTCTTTGTAGCTCTTCTCACTCTAATATTTTGCTTTGTGAACTCTGCCCAACTTTGATTTCTGCTGATTCCAGCTCCATCCACTTGACTCAGTGAATCCACTGGATGCGCCTGAGTCATTTCTTCCCACTCTGTGCCATGCTGTGCCATGATTTGGAAACATCTAGGCAGTAAGCGCAAAAAATTGTAGGGCACGCTTACCAGAGGTCACTGTCCTTCACTGCCTGATGGAAAGTATCTCAGGAGACATTGTTTTATGAATTTTGTCCATGTTTTAGTTGTTTCATACTGAAGAATATATTTGGTACTCATTACTCTGTCATGGCTGGAAGTGGAAATCCAACTTATGAATTTAAATGAGAGTAGAGACACTTCTTATCTTATTCATTAATGCCTTCTCAGGACCTGAAAGTTGTTGGCCCTAAGTAGGATATCAGTGAATATTTGTTAAATGAAAGAATGCACAAGATTTGAATCCATTAATATTGCATTGTGATTTAATTTTGAATCATTAAAGAACAAATCCAGATTTGTTCTTTATTGACTAAAAATGTAGTCTAAATGAAATACATGTAATGTAAAATTAAAAGTACCATACACACACACATATAGTATTTTTGTATTCATTTTTATATTATTAGAATAATTTACTATGTCCCAGATACAACTCAACTCATTACTTTATCAAGAACAACTCAATCCTAAAACATACATAAGTCCACATGTCCGATTCTAATGCAAATCTTCAATTATTGTTCCAAAATTCAAATAACTGCAGGAAAAACTACAAATCTGTTTTTTAATTAATAGTATTTGTTAGGCTATCAGTGCTACTGTCAGGTTTTTGGGGGTGTTTTATGCTTTTTTATGCTTATGTAATTATCTACTCTTGAGGGAAAAAAGTAAAATGATCCAAATGTATAAACCATGTAAAAATAGCTTTCAGAAAGAATAGCCATTTACTTAAAAAAATAATAGCTCTTAATTTCTATTATAGATATTTTAGAACCAAACAAAATTTATTTTAATCACCTTCATCTCATCTAACATGTCAGAAGTTCACAGCTACTCTCGGATTTCAGAGAAAACTTCCCAGCACATTCTAGCTAGTGCTATGCTGCTGAATGTTTAACAACGGACTCTCTCACAAAATGAAACAAACAAAACAACAAAGCCTTGATCTGTAGTGTTTGCTCATTGTTATCGGTTCAATTGCACCCTCTAAAAGGATACTTGAATTCCTAATCCCCAGCACCTCAGAATGTGGCTTTATTTGGGAATGGAATTGTTACAAGTGTAGTTAGTTAAGATGAAGTCAGACTGGAGTAAGCAGGCCTTTAATCCAACACGATTGATATCCTAAGCAGTGGAGAAGAGACACCGCACAGACACACACAAGGGATCCCCATGTGACAACAGGGGCAGGGATTGGACTGGTGCAGCTGCATGCCATGGATTGGTGGCTACCAACAGAAACTCAGAAAAGCAAGGGATTCTCCCTGAAGTCTCAGAGACAGCGTGGCCTTGCTGGCAGCCTGATTTCAGATTTTTAGCCTCCAGAACTGTAAGAGACTAGACTGTTGTTTTAAGCCATCTAGATTGTGGTGCTTTGTTATGGAATCTGATGTACCCATACAGTAAATACTCTTCTTATGGTCAGTTTCAATGTATCAACATGATGAGACAATGCATAGCGGGTGTGTGTGTGGGGGGGAGGGGGCGGGAAATACTAACAGTTTTGCCAGCTCATATGAGCCACCTCCTGCATACAGTGATTATAGTATTCTACATGAATTTTTGACAGAGTTAGTTGACAGAGTTTTGATCCATTAATTAATTCATCTAACAAATATATAATGAGCAATTACCATGAGCTGAGAAGTGTTATAAGTTCTGGTGTTATAGAGGTGAACAAAAACGATAAGAATCTCTCAGTTTATGTGGAACTTGCATTTTACTGAAAGACAGAAAACATTTTTTAATATGTTTTATTGATTTTGAGAGGGAGAAAAAGAGAGAGAGAGAAAGAGAGAGAGAGAGAGAGAAACACTGATGAGAGAGAAACATCATCTAGTGGCTGCCTCCCGCATGCCCCTTACTGAGGATTGAGCCTGCAATCTGAGCATGTGCCCTGACCGGGAATCAAACCAGCAACCTCTTGGTTCCTGGGTCAACACTCAACTGCTGAGTCACACCGGCCAGGACAGAAAACATGTTTATACAGATTATCAGATAGTGATACGTTTTAAGGAGAAAAAAGGAGTAGAGGGATAGAGAGAAGGGACACAATTTTAAATTTAAAAAGCACCTCCTGAGAATGTGGTAGTTCAGCAGATATGAAGGAAGTGAAGGGATGAGCCATGTATAATACCCAAGTGAAGACAATTCCCGGCATAGAGAACAGCCAGTGCAAAGAGCCTAAGGCCAGGGCACCTATCCCTGGCTCGCGGAGGCGTGGCGAGCTGGCCGGTGTGGCTGGAGCAGAGCAGAGTGGAAGAGCGGAGATAGGAGAGGCAGTGGGGATCGGAGAGCGCAGGGCCTGTTTAAGGCCCACTGAAGGGCTTGGGTGAAGTGGAAGGGCATTAGTGGGTTCCAAGCAGAGGAGTGCGAGCATCTGATTTATGCTTTAATCAGAATCCCCTGGCTCCTTCTCGCATTCTTTTTCTAATGGGTCTCTTGCGTCCCTTCAGTTGGTCCTTAACAATTATCTGGTATAATGCAGCCTCTCACTTGGATGGCATAGGGACCTGAAAAATAAAGGTTCAATGGCAGTAAAACAAGCAAGGTTTTAAAACCAAGTGTAAAGAATGATAATTTAGATTTGTAAAATTCTGCACCAAGGAATGAAGCTGCCACAGCCTTCCAACAAAATAAAAGTCTCTACGTGGTAGTCATGGCTCCATTTATTAAAAGCATGATGATGGGGTTTCGGAGGGCTCCCATTTTTGAACTGTTGTGATAATTTTGTCTTTACCTTACCAATTCCTAAGACACAAAGGCTAGAGAGACCTTCTAGTAATGTGCTTCTCAAACTCTCTCTCTTCTTTTTTAAAATTTCCCAACCTAGTGTGAAATTGTATTTTGGTAAAATACAATAAAGATAAAGTACTAAATAATCAAATATAGCATAGGGACATGCAGAATACAAGCCCAAAGTTGTATTATTAGACTGAACACAAATCTCATTTCAGTAAATTAATAGAAATAAAACAAAGGACACAAGAATTATAAAAACTATACTCAGTGTTTATTGAAAGTATGTGCATAGGTGATAGGCAGAGAAAATTCATATTATATACATAAATTTTAGATGTTCTATAATTATAAATAAGCTAAAAAGTTATAAGTGAAGTAGGTGTTTCTTATGTTAAATGTCTGAATACACACTTTGCACAAACATCATGGGTATCAATGTTTACATATTGTAAATAAATACGAATTTATTATATTATCTAATCTTGGTTGGAATAATAATGATATTTTCATAGGGTTATGCATATGTAAACTACTTTGTTGTTTTATTTTCATAACATTCCTCATGGAATAAACAGCCTCACAGCAGTCTGGATAAAAATGAAAGCAGAGATTTCACAAAATTTCAGCAAGTATGGGGCATTCATTTTAAACTTTGAGCCCAAGTAAAGTAAGCGATACTGCATTTTCAAAAGCCATCTCCAATGTTTTATCAGTAGCCAGTTCCAATAATTTATGGTATGGGTTGTAGTTCAATTTAAATTAGCTTTTTTTGTTGTTGACAGTATTACAGATGCCCCTCATCCTCCCCCTTTGCCCCTAGGGTGTATTAATTTCTTATATGAGAATTTTTAAATTTAAATTGAATAGTAAATTTAATAACATTCCATCTGCTATGGACTGAATTGTACCCTGCATCCCAATTCATATGTTGAAGTCCCAACCTCCAATGTGGCTATTTGGAGATAAAATCTTTGAACAAGGTAATTAAGGCTAAAGGAAGTCATAGGTGGGGCCCTAATCCGGTAGGATTAATGCCCTTAAAAGAAAAAAAAGTAAGAGAGAGTTTGTTCCCTCTCTCACACACTGCATGTGGGGGAGGGGGGGGAGGGGTGGAGTGCGCACCAGGAAAGCCATGTAAGGATGTAGTCTGCAAGCCAGGAAGAGAGCACTCACCAAAAGCACTCAGTTGGGAGCCTGATCTTGGACATTTCCCAGAGCTGTGAGAAAATAAATTTCTGTCCTTAAAGTCGACAGCTCAAGGAGACCAAGGCAGTCAAATTCATAAAGTGCTGCCAACACTTCGCAGCTGATAATACCAAGATGTGATAACAATCTATAAAAAACCTTGTTTTTTAAAGATTTTCTAACTTTTAATTGTGCCCTTTGATATCAGCTTCTAATTGCAAAAGACAGAATTCTTGCTTTGCATAGAAATATAAAGATCATTAAATATGTCCCTCTTCTATCTCCCTCTTTACCTATATAACTGCAACTCATCCTTTAAGCCTCATCTTCAGTGTCACTTCTCCTTGGAGAGAATCTCCCTTGACATGAGACCTGGCCCCTTTTCTGTGCTCCTGTCACCTGTATTTCTTTCCTTTTAGTCTTTGCAACTCTCTGTGCTACTGTGTATTCAGTGGCCAGACTTCCCACCTCTGTAATAGTCTTGATGATAGGGGCTTTGCCTATGCATTTTAGCAATGTATTTTCAGTAAGCAAAATGCCTAACTCACACAAGAGTCTCAGTAAATAAACATTGAGTGAATAAAGCCAGTCTGAGTTATTATTGGAAAAGCTGCCATTCCTCCATAAAATTTCCCACAATTGACATTGCCTAACTTAAATTATATTATGCTACATTTATTCAACCTTTGTAAATATGGATAGCATTATAATTTATAGAATGTGTGCTTTATTATATAATGTGTACTTTAAAATATAATTTATATATTTTGAAAATATTATTTTTATTATGCTTTTCTTTTCTCCCTAGTTATATCGTAATCCTAGAATACTTTAAAAGTATTATAGTTTCATTATCAGGTAAACACAATTACTTAATATCACAAATCAAATTGCTTTACTCTTTCAGTTGTAATTCTTTTAATTAAATGTAAATGTGTTTTTGTAAAATGTTTCTGAACAATTTTTAAATGAATACTGTTGTATTTATGTTTCTTACTATTGATTTGCTTATTAAATTACTTTAACTGATATGATACAAAAGTAGCACTCATGCAGCTCCTGTCAAGTTATAATTGGTAGCATTAGAAATAATGATTTCCTGCTGTTAATATCAGAATTTATTAAGTAGGAGAAATATTATTATTCATGTTTGGATGGTGATATTTTGCAGAAAATACAACAATGATTTCATGGGAAAGGAAGAACAGCCTTGTGAAAGAGTTGTTCCATATAAATGTTGAGGAGGGGATAGCAAATAAAGATTCTTATAATTTTGTGAGGAATACTGAGGACATTCAGTTTTCTGTTAACTGTTCACCCTGTTCATCCATATTATGCAGTTTTGTTTCCAGACCTCAGAAAGGAAAAGGAACTAATAATTGGGAAACAGATGGAACAGCAGAAGCTGTGAGAGGCTATGACTGGGCCTCCCAGAGAGTTCAGCACTGCCCACGGCTGGTCAGCACCCAGCACAGCAGGATTCACTCCACTCACAGGGCGAGCAGGTGCCTGTAGGTCATCTCTGGTCAAGCACAGTTTATTCCACTGTCACCATCACCAATAAAAGAAAAAGCCTACCCCAGGTATCAGGCAAGCTGCTGGCTGTCTTTCTACAAGTGTGCTTCATAGGAAGTTCACAAACCAATATCCTCAGTATTATGCTAAGTGAAATAAGCCAGTCAATGAAAGAAAAATACCACATGTCCTCACTCATCTATGGGTAATAAAGACCACTATAAACTGATGAAAATAAACAGATACAGAGGCAGAACAGCATTGAATGGACTGTCAACCCACAGCTGGAAGGCTGGGGAGGGTTGGGTGGGGGGTTAAGAGATCAATTGAAAGATTTGCATGCATGCATATGAGTATAATCAATGGACACAAGACATTGGGGGGTAGGGGAGGAGGGGGGAGGGTCGGGGGAGAAAAATGGAGACCTAACTTGTTGTAATACTATAAGCAATAAAACAAAATTAAAAAAAAAAATCCCAGTAAAGCTAATCAGAGAGAATCCTTCGCAAAGTTCTGTACATACATATGACAAATGATAGGTAGACAAAATAATTTAAATTTTTAAATTATTAGGAGTTGTTTTATGGACATTTCTCAGCAAATTTTTATTTGTTAGCATTTCCTAACACCTTAATCATGGTAGATTTAAGATCTCATAGAAAACTTGAGTAATTAATACTTTGAAAGTTATGCATCATATAAGTATATATGTTGACATATATATATATATATATATATATATATATTCACCAAATAATCTCACTTGAATATTTTCTCTATTACATCTGTTTCTACTTGATTGTATGTCCTCTCAGATTTAACAACAACTCTAATTTTGGGAAAGAGGCCATCTACAGTGAGGAGGAAGGGTTTTGAGCAATGGCAAAGGGGACTTGGGGTCCCATCCCACTAAACCATATGACTTTTATTATAATTGTCTATATTCATAAATGAAGGTTTACTCCTGTGATGTGCTTCTCTCTGTGGATGGGCAAAAAAAACCCCCAAAAAACTAACAGGAAGTCACACTTATGGTGCTCAATTGTGATATATGCTTTTATAAACTGAGAATAGATTTTTTAAAAACAAATGCATATAAACATTTTAAAAGTCTCATTTCATACCCTTTAAAAATTTTGTGTTTATTGTTCAGACTACGAACACACACATCTCATATAATATTAAACCTTGGGGAGAAACACATTTCAAACTCAAACTTTGTGTCAAAAAGTAATTCTTTCTTCAAGTTATGTCACCTTGATTTTAAATATATACTCAGGCAGAATTCTTGAAAGCCTAACTGGTTTTATTTTTACCCTTCTTTTCAGCATGGCATGAACTGTAGCTCAGGTCTTCAAATTGTTGTAGATGTAGTTATGATATAAATGTGAATAAATCTGAATAATTAAACTACTTCAAAGTTTTCTAAGCACACTGAGTATTTAGAAAGATAAATGAGTTCGACTTTTGTTCCTTTGATCAATTTGATGGGCCATGATATTCAGTGATGGTGAGTAGAGAAGAATTTGCCAGAAAAATACTCAAGTCATTTGCCACAAGGGAACAGAGAGAACGGCCTTGTCAAAATAGGTTCACAACACCCAGAGGACTTCCTGCAGCCCTTCGGCTAACATCCCGAGGTTAGGATTTATGCCTGCACCCCCATCTCCTACACTGTTCTTTCTTGGTTCTGGCCATACTGACTCTAAATCCCTAGACTGAGCCATGCTCTTTCCTCTGTATTAGATAATCTACCAGGAACCTTCTATGCCAACACCCCCCACCCCCCACCCCGAGCTGCTTCACTGGACTAATCCTCAGATCAGACACACTTTCTTAGGAAATCCATTTCTGATTACTCCGCTCCTACCCACATTCACATACATACACACACACCAGACTAAGTTAAGTCCCCAAGACCCTTCTCCCTATAGTACTGGTCACTTCTTTCCCTATATAGCATTTGTAATTCTTGTTTAGTGTATGTTTTCCTCACAAGTCTGTAACAGTAGGATCAAAAGACAGCATGTCTCATTCTCAATTGAATTCTGAGCCTAGCAGAGCACCTGGCACATAATGGGTATTATGTGTATTCTGAAGAAGGAAAAGACAGAAGAAAGGGAAGGAGGGAGGGAGGGAGGAAGGGAGAGAGGGAGGGAGGGAGGGAGGAAGGAAGAGAGGAAGGGAAAGAGGGAGGAAGAAAGGGAGGGAGGGAGGAATGGTGGATACATTTCCCCTTTCTCAGAGCATTTATTTTCAAAAACATGTCATTGTAAATTCTTTCTCTGTCCCTTTGAGATACAAAATTTCTCTCAGCTTTTTGCAAGTTTTATAACATAGAAATTTCCTTTTCAGTGACCTGGGAGCCATCCCTATAAAATGTAATCACCAAAAATGATAGCAAACATCTATTCCCCAGTTTCTTAAATAAGTGGCAATTACAAATACAGATGGCTTAATCACGTTGACCAAGCTCCTCTCACAGTCCCCCAGCACATTCTCACTAGCTTAAAAGCTTAAAAGCTCTCCTGCATTTTGTTCTAGCAGATTGAGTTCAGAGTTTTGACCTATTAGAATAGTCTTGAATAAAGTCTTTGTCTATTTCACTCTGTTCAGTGCAATTTTTCTTTGACACCCTCTTGGAAAGGGATCATGACCTCTCACTGAGGGTTGGCCTGGCTTCTATATACACTTGAATTAAATTGGAGTTACATTATTCATGGCAGATGTGAACATTCTAGAAGGTGAACAAATAAAAATTCAAACCACTAAATAAAATGTCGGTGAATTCCCATTTAATGACTAGGAGAAATAATTTATTTTGAGGAGAGAGATTGTTTTCTTTCATTGCTGTTATTTTGAATCACACCAGGAGGGGAGAGCATTGATCATGTCTAAGGAAGGCAAATTTAAACAGTGTCTAGGAGCAAAAACTGTGGTTGTTAAGTTTCAGAGCTAAATCAATGTTCTACTCATGTAATGCAGCTGGTATCATGGTGTGGATGGCAACCTTGAAACCTTGCTGAGGCTTACTTCCTGGTGGTCTGGCTAGGAGCTGGTGGGCTTTGTGAACTCGTGGCAAAGAGCAGTGGGCTCAGAGCCAGAGTGGCTGGATTGTAGCCCTGTTTCACCCAGGTCCTGGAACATCTACTGACTCAGTAAAAGTGAGTAGCATAGCATCTGATGACTAGTATGTGCTCAATAAATATTAGTTCTTATCATTGTGACTATCAGCATCTTCATCATCACTTTCACTATTTTGAAAATTAAACAAGATTATTATAACTTCACAACTTTGTGCTCTCTGCCAAACAAATGTCAATGATGGGTAGTGATGCTGGCTTAAACTAGCCATGCTGAGCTGTTTCATTCATGCAGAATTCTGATCTCTATTTGTGAGATGTTTATCTTTCTCTTTCCCCACCCCAACCCCTGTTTCTTTCAGTGATGGATGGGCAGACAGAGATGAAGTCATTGAAGGTTACGAGGTGGAAGCCAACGGGGGAATCACGATAAAGCTGCAGTCTCCAGAGGTCAGGTCATTTGATGATTATTTCCTGAAACTAAGGCTGGACACTAACACGAGGAATCCTTGGTTCCCTGAGTTCTGGCAACACCGATTCCAGTGCCGCCTACCAGGACACCATCTGGAAAATCCCAACTTTAAGAGAATCTGCACAGGTAACTCATGTTCACAAAATCACAACTTAGAGGTTTGGTCTTCTCTTATGACCCCATTACAGCTTGTTGAATGAGAGTTAGAATGTGCTAAGGCTGGAGATGCAAAGACTAAGTTGCCATATTAATTTATAAAATAGCTGGAGTGAGGATAGAGTGAGTGTGTTGCCCTAGACATTCATGTTTCTATATTCTGGAAAGAACTGCTTTGGTCTCTGGTAGAACAAATGATAAGAAGTAACATCAGTAAAGGAAAAACAAACTGAGAATTCAGGTATTCCAGAGGGAAGAAATTTTATAGCAGAAATTGTGTGTGTGTGTGTGTGTGTGTGTGTGTGTGACATTGGTTTGACCTTTTCTTCCCTTCTTTATGACTTGCTTCAATATACAATTCAAGAGAAGATGAAATAATGTCACCCAGGGCCACACTACCAGCATGGGTATATGTGGGCACAGGTGGCAAGAAACTCTGCGCCCTCATTTGTAAACTGGAATGACGATACAAATCAGAGCTTCTTGTACCTTGCTTCCTGGCACATTGTTCCAGGTCTTCAGGGGCTAAGTGCTCACCATACAATGTCCTCTTCATCCCTGACCTCCCCCTAAAACTACTATAATTTATGTCTTAACATGCTGACTTTTATGAATATTATTGTTAGTGCATAGAAACATTGTTATTGTTGTCCCCTGTCCATGCTGCAAAGATAGATTATCCTTGGTCTACCTTGGGGCCATTCAAAGCCAGTTGTCTATACTAGGTTGATAACATACCATGATGTATAGCCATGGCCAAATTTATATTGTAACATAGTTGTATAATATGCATTTCCTTTCACTAGGCTGAGGAGATATTACTCAGAGAAGTCTAGAACCCATTTATACATATAATACTCATGCATAACAATGTATACAGGAGAGAGAGAAGAGAGAGAGAAAGAGAGAGAGAGAGAGAGAGAGAGAGAGAGAGAGAGAGAGTCTGTGACTTAGAAATATGTTTTGGCTTGCTTTCTTGGCAAGTCAAAACACATGATACACATGATATAGAGATAAATCACAACCAAAGACAGATTTTATAAGAAAAGAAGATGGCTAATTACATGAAATATTTCTAGTTTTAATAATATTCACACTTTGACATTAGAAATTATTTATAATACCCATCTATTTAACTTCAGTGATATATATCTAACTTGCTGAGGTTCCGCAGGGTTCACTGAGAAACTGTCTGCTGTGCATGTATTTCAGTCAATCACGTTATCAGCGCTTCCCCCTGTGGCTTCTTGGGAGGCTGAGAGCCAGGAGTGGCGAAGAGAGGTGCCGAATAGCTAACCCACTTCCACACGTGAATCTCAACTGACTTCTCCTTTCTCTCAACTAAAAGGCCAACAGAAATGAAAAACTCTAGTGAACCAATAAACTACCTAGTGCCTTCACCTTATTTGCAAAATAAAGACATCGAGGGTGGATTTGGCAACAGTTTCCTTAGGTGCACGTAATTAATTTCAGTGATGGAATTCAAACACATACCTAAATACCACAATGCATGACTTAGTATTTAGTAATATATAATTTTTAAAAAATATATTTTATTGATTTTTTACAGAGAGGAGGGAGAAGGAGAGTTAGAAACATTGATGAGAGAGAAACATCGATCAGCTGCCTCCTGCACACCCCCTACTGAGGATGTGCCCACAACCAAGGTACATGCCCTTGGCCGGAATCAAACCTGGGACCCTTGAGTCCACAAGCTGATGCTCTATCCACTGAGCCAAACCGGTTAGGGCAGTAATATATAATTTTTATTGTTCTCTAATTTTTCCCCTAATGAATTTTGTTTTCAATCGTAAACTGTGAGATCTTTAAAGATCAATAGCATCCTGTACAACATTGAGTGGAATCTCAGTCATTTCTTAGTAGCCAACTAATGAGTTAATTTACATTCTCTCAGTGTAGGAAGGCAATGAGTCATTTAAAAAAAAAAAGTTAAAGACTCTTATTTTTAAAATAAAATATTTTTCATTCATTCATAATATGTGCAAGTTTTTATTTCAGGAGATGAAAATACAGCAGAAAACAAACAAAGCAAAAAGAGTGAAATCAATAATCTTACATTTAAGGCTCAAAAATAGATAGTAAACAAAAATAAATTTAAAAATATACATTACTCAGTTGATCCAAAGAGCACTGGAGAAGTGACGAATGAGGATTGGAAGGTTGGATGGAGAGATTGCAGTAGAGAATGACCATAAAGCGTCTCCGTGAGAAGGTGACATTTGATTGCAGATGTGGAGACTGTGAGGGAGTGAGCCGTGTGAACACCGGGGAGGGGCGTCCCAAGCAAGGGGAGTGGAGAGTAAAATGAAGCACCGCATGCCTGGCTTAGCGAAACAGTAAGGACCCAGGCAGGTTAGAGCCAGTGAGCAGACAGAGGAGTAGAAGGTAAATCAAAGAGGCACACAGGGTACAGATCCTATAGGACTTAACTGGATTTTGTGAGGATTTTGACTTTGTTCTGAGTGAGGTAGAAATCATTGGAAGCTTAAGCACAGCAGAGACATGGTAGCCTGTTTTTTTTGAGGAAAAAAAATTCTGCAGTTTTTAAACTTTAACAGAGGGGGAAAGGCAGAAGGAAATAGCACATTGAGAAAGCCCCTACAATAAAGCAGGTAAGAGTGGGGCCATGGAGAGAGGTGGTTGAATTCTGAGTATATTTTGAACAAAAGCTGAGGGGATTTGCTGACAGAATTATCAAGAATGACTCTGGTCTACCCGGTCAGTGTGGCTTAGTGGTGGAGCGTTGGCCCAAGAATCAGGAGGTCATGGTCCAATTCCTGGTCAGGTTATATGCCTGGGTTGTCGGCTCAATCCCAGTATGGGGTGTTCAGGAGATAGCCGATCAATGATTTTCTCTCATTATTGATGTCATTGATGTTTCTGTCTCTTGCTCCCTCTCTGAAACCAATATATATATATATACACACACACTTACACACACACACTAGAGGCCCGATGCATGAAAATTCATGCACTGGAGGAGGGGTCCCTCAGTCCAGACTGCCCCCTCTCACAGTCTGGGAGCTTTCAGGGGCAGGAGGTGACCCAGGGATCAGGGGAAGGTGACACCCCATCACACCTCTATTGCCACTGCCAGTAGCACAGCCTTGGCTGGCCCTGGTTACCTAAGCCTTGGGCTGGCCCTGGGCAGCTGGGCACCACCATCCAAATCTTGCCTGTGCCTTGGGTCAACCCTAGGTGGCTGGGGGGCTGAGGGGACTGGGGGACTCTGCAGGCAGGTGCGCTGCATACCTGCCACCCAGGTAGGGCCGAGGGGACTGGGCACTGCCATCTTGTGGGCGTGGCAGTCAATTAATATTCCCTCCTTATTGGCTGTGGGCGCTGCCATCTTGGTGATGGTGTGAGGGTCAATTAGCATATTCTCTCTTTATTAGGTAGGAAATATATATGCAGGACTCTAGTCTGCAGCAGCCAAGATGGTGTCACCATTTGCTGAGATGGGGAAGACTTAAAGAAAAGCAGGTGGAGGAAGAATCAGAAGCTAGATTTTGGATAAGTCTAATATGCTTATGAGTGATGCCACTTTGCCATTGTGGTTCATTAGAAAAGTTCAGAATAGTACTTATAAAACATGCTTGTTTATCTTTATGTGAGGATTTCCAAGAAAATATTTTGTGAACTGACCTCTCAAAGAAAAGTGAGAACTCTGTGGCCATGTATAAAACTATTACATGTCATTGCATATATAAATGTCAAGGTTAAAGTCTAATGTCATGCAAAGTCTTGGTTAACATGTACAGCAGCAATTAACAATCTGAAAATTTATTAATTGCTCTTATATATTATGCTTGACTTTCAAAGCTATTTTTAAGATCTTCTTATGTGATTACAACCCTGAATAAGCATGTCTTAGGGTCAATTTCAGCAACTATTTCTCTTTATTCTTAACTAGAGGCCTGTTACAGGAAGATTCCTGCAAGAATAGGGCTTCCTCAGTCCTATTCCTGCAAAAATAGGCTTTCCTGTGGCCAGAGCAACAGAGAGAAGGGAGCAAAGCCCACAAGGCAGGCTTCGCCCCCCCCCATCCCCCCTGTCTCCACAGCCCCACTTGCTTCTCTGCAGCTTCACTCCCTTCTGCAGCGCTTGGCTTCCTTCTCTGCTGTCTTCAGTCTTCCCTCGGCACCTTCATATGCAAATTAACCACCATCTTTGTTGGGTTAATTTGCATACTCACTCTGATTGGCTGGTGGGCATAGCGGAGGAAGGGCAATTTGCATGTTTCTCTTTTATTAGTATAGATTCTAAGGAAGGCAGAAGGCTTATTTAACTTTTTATATTTGGAACTAATTCATCAAACTTATTATTTTCTGCTGCAGAAATTCTATCTTTAGCAGTGTTTGTCTATTCTATATACGTATACTTTTGTATTCTTCAGTGTTAATCTCATTAGTTCTATAAAATTAGCTTCCATGTTATTGAACAACAATATAAACTTTATGTATCATTCTTACATAGTTGAGGTCCTTGAGTATCAAATATATTTCATAGTATTCAAATGAATATTGCAGACACACTTATGAAAATTAGTTCGAAGAAGTGGAAATAGCCTTTCCATACTATTTTTGATAGCTACTGTTTCTCTCTCATGTGTATCTCTTCTAATTGGGTCATTTTGGGTATTTTAGAAAGTTTTGACATTGCAGTACCATAGAAACCTTTATTGAGTTTAATCTCAGATGTCACTCTTTAAATAAAGAGTTCATGTGTGCTAGGTTGTCAGTCTGCATATTAAGGGTCCTGAACCCAGGCTGAATGATTTGGGAATCACTGTGGTTAATTAAATAGTACTTCATACAAATACTATATATCACTGCTTAATTAGTTGATAATATCAAGGAATTGAAGATGTGTTAAGAAAGCACTAAATGAAACATTGAAGACTAACTTCTAAAACATGAATCATTATGAAGACAGTGGAAAGAGTAGTTATAAAGCAAATCAAAGTACTTCTCTTTCAGTAAACTTCTTAATTGCTTACAGCACTTGGGTCATGTTTGCAATGACACAGTGCTTTATCATGCCTGGTGAGAATTGCCAGAAGGGCTCCCTGGGAGCTGAGAGAGTATTGCATTAGAAACACACCACTGGGCCCTGCACTGGTTCAGTTAGATATCTGCTGCATGACTGAGTGGACCTCTGAGTCTCAATTTCTACAACTATAACATGATAATTTCTATTTCACACAGGTGGTTTGAGAATTGAATGAAATAATACAAGCAGAATGTAAAGTGTTATTATTAGTTTCACATTTCACCAGAAAGTAAATAAGATATGATATGGGTGATATAATTAAAATTGATAGTTTTTAAAATTGTAAGTTTAAAATAACTACAGTCCAAGATGTGAAAATTAGGAAAAAACAAGCACATGACACTTAACCAGCTACCTTTACCTAATGCCAATTAGATATTTTCTTTTATATTTTCCTATGTAGCTCTTATAATTCTTTTCTGATTATCAAAGAATGCATATGCTTTACCATATGCAAATTGGAAATATAGAAAATCATAATAAAGAGAAAGAGCATTTAGAAATTGCCCTTATGCAACCACTGATAATCATTATTAACCTAAAAAATATATTTCTACTAAATACACTATTAAATTTTGGTGTACTTTCATCTTTCTCTATTTAATTTTAAATGATGTAGCAATATTGTTTTACATATTACTTTTTAAAATGAATACTGCCTTTTCTTTTAAATTTATTAATTTATCTTTGTCATTACATTTTTTAAAATTCTTAATGGCTGCATAGCATTCTGAAAACAGATAAGCTTAATTTATTTAACCACTGCATTCTTCCTACACATTTATGCTGTTCAGAAAGCTTCACAAATTAAAGAAAGAAAAAGCTGCTGTGATATAATAACAGTTCTTCTTCCTAAACCTTTTTCTTGCATTTTAGGTCATTTTCTTGAGATGTAATTTTCAGAAGCTGAATTACTCAATGAAAAAATATAGACATTTCTAAAGCTTTCAAAAATAAGGAGTTCCAAAAGGCAACTCCTACTAGCACTACATGAAATTCTATGCACTTTTATCATTTTGTTTTGCATACCTATAATCATAGTGTGCATATAATTCTGTGTCTTATTTTCACTTAGAATTATACTTTACTCTTTGTAATGTTGATGCATAGTCTTTATAAAAACCATTTTAATAGTTCCACAATATTCCACTCAATGAAAACACTATAATTACTTAGCCATTCTTAAGTTTTTAGACATTTAGTTTGCTTTGAATTTTCTTCTTATAAAAAAAACAAACAAACAGTGAATATGGTACAGAAAGTTTTCATGGTTGTTTTTACTGTTTTTGAATTGTTCCCTCATGTCATCCAAAAACTTGACAGTTCTGGGATCTCTTAAAAATTATCTTGCAATAGGGCGATATTAAGATTTGCTATGGCAAGCAGTATATCACCTGTATGAGTTCACAATGTCCTCACCAACCTTTCACACAACCAAGTGAATTTACAGCCATAATTTTACTTTCATTCTTTGTATCAGTTGGGAACAGATGGGCATATACTTTTTAAAGCTAATATACCCTTGTATTTCATTATTGACATAATGAAATAATTTGGATGGCATCTCTTATGCTGACCAATAGCTCAGGACTTGTAAAATAATGATATGTTGTCTGATGTGACAAAATTTCAATACTTCCAAGCATGAGTACTCTTTTTTATTGTTTAAAGTATTACATATAGTGTTATATATGTCTCCTTTGCCCCTATTGACCTCCCCCCATTTACCCCCACCCTCCAGCACATGCCCTTACCCCCTAGTGTCTGTGTTTATTTGTTATGCTTATATGCATGCATACAAATCCTTTGGTTGATCTCTTCCCCTCCTCTTCCCACTGAAGTTTGACAGTCTGTTTGATGCTTCTTTGTCTCTGTATCTATTTTTGTTCATCAGTTTATGTTGTTTCTTATATTCCACAAATGAGTGAGATCATGTGATATTTATCTTCTGACTGGCTTATTTCGCTTAGCATAATGCTTTCCAGGTTCATCCATGCTGTTGTGAATGGTAAGAGTTCTTTCTTTTTTACAGCAGCATAGTATTCCACTGTGTAGATGTACCACAGTTTTTTATTTTTTATTTTTTTTATACCACAATTTTTTAATCCATTCATCTGCTGATGGGCATTTAGGCTGTTTTCAAATCTTAGCTATTGTAAATTGTGCTGCTATGAAAATAGGGGTGCAAAAATCCTTTCTGATTGGTGTTTCTGATTTCTTGAGATATATTCCTAGGAGTGGGATCACTGGGTCAAATGGGAGTTCCATTTTTTGAGGAAACTCCATACTGTTTTCCACAGTGGCTACACCAGTCTGCATTTCCCACCAACAGTGCACAAGGGTTCCTTTTTCTCCATATACTTGCCAGCACTTGTCATTTGTTGATTTGTTGATGATAGCCATTCTGATAGGTATAAAATGGCATCTCATTGTCATTTGATTTACATTTTCAACCATGAATACTCTTGCTCCAATGAATACTCTTGGAGGGCACCATTTACAGATTTTAGATTTGTACTAATTTTTATAATATATTTTCTTCTTTATTAGATCTCAAACTTCATGGACTTTCCATTTCAAATTACCTTATTATGTAGGATTGGATAAGATTGTTCTATTATCATTTTATCCAGATTAAGATACTCTGTAAAGTGAGATAGATTCTGATTTACTTCTGCCCATTAGATACTAGGGTAATAACTTCTCTTTTCCTTGGAAGTTTGGCCCAAATGCCAATATGCATTCCTAGAGAAAATTATTTGCCTACAACATGGAAATCAGTGCTATTAATTAGAGATTATGGGAGACTTAATAGCTCTCCACCCCTCCCTATGTCTGTGCTCTTTGAAACATGGCTTTACAGATCCTCATATTCAGAAGAAGAGTGTTATTCCCTGTGTCTTGAATCTGGATTGACTTCATAACTTACTAGTTCCAAGTCTAGGCCTCAAGAGGTTTGACTTATTTCCATTCATTTTCTTGGAATCCTCTTCCAGCTATATGTGCAAGCCTGAGTTAGCCTTCTAATATATGAGTGATAACATGGAGCATAAATAGGATGACCTCTCAGCTGAGGTCATCTTGGTAAGCCAGTCCCCAGTCAGTCCACTAGCTGACTTTTGACACATGAGCAAGCCTAGTTGAGATGAGTCATATCCAATCCAGAATAGCAGAATGTCCCAGTTGACCTCCTGATTTATAAACTAAATAAAAAGTTGTTATTCTAAGTCACTAAACCTTCATAGACTTATAATCCATGACTGTCATGAGGAACAATATAGCTGGTTTAAGTAAATATTTTAATTAATTTAATTTAATTACATTTTCAACTCAATGGAAGAATGGACCTGGCTGGGGTGGCTCAATGGTTGAGCATTGATCCATGAACCAAGAGGTCATGGTTCAATTTCTGGTCAGGGCTGTGGGCTCAATCTCCAGTCGGGGGGCATGCAGGAGGCAGCCGATTTATGATTTTCTCTCATCATTAATGTTTCTATCTCTCTCCTTCTACCTTCCTCTCTGAAATCAACAAAAAAATGTTTGACTGGTGCAGCCACTGTGGAGAACAGTATGGAGTTTCCTCAAAAAACTAAAAATGGAACTCCCATTTGACCCAGTGATCTCACTCCTAGGAATATATCCCAAGAAACTGGAAACACCAATAAAAAAGGATATATGATATGTACCCCTATGTTCATAGCAGCACAATTCACCATAGCTAAGATTTGGAAACAGCCTAAATGCCCATCAACAGATGAGTGGATTAGAAAACTGTGTACATCTATACAATGGAATACTACACTGCTATAAAAAAGAATGAATTCTTACCATTTGCAACAGCATGAATAGAATTGGAGAGCATTATACTAAGTGAAATAAGCCAGTCAGAGAAAGATAAATATCACATGATCTCACTTATTTATGTAATATAATGAATAACATAAACTGATGAACAAAAACAGATCCAGAGACAGAGAAGCATCAAATCAGGCCATCAAACCTCAGAGGGAAGGTAGGGGAGGGTGGGTGGAAGGAGGAGAGATGAACCAAAGGACTTGTATGCATGCATATTAGCCTAACCAATGGACACAGACACCGGGGGCGGGGGGCGGGGGGCGGTGAGGGGATGAGTGTGTCGGGGGGGATAATGGGAGGTTAAGGACACATATGTAATACCTTAATCAATAAAGAAATTAAAAGTTAAAAAAAGAATGGTACAATACACTCTGAATCTCATGGAAAAAAGCCAGTGATTTTTATAGATCTTGCAATGCACAGGATGTAGAACTCCCTGATCCAAGGCAGTAAAACTACTATACTTGGGAGTTCTGATGTGCACACAGGAAGTGCTAACAAATGGGGTTTGCTTGTGCTGAGCCAAGCACCCTGGAAACAAAGTAGTCATAGCTTCTCCTACAATCCTGGTAGAAGTTACTTTACGAAATTGTTTCAAAAGCTTTGAACGTCACCTTAGTCAGTTTGGGCTGCTGTAACAAATCACTATGGACTGTGGCTTAAACCACAAACATTTTGTTGTCACACTTCTGGAGGCTGGGAGGCCTGAGATCGGAGTGCCAGCATGGTTGGATGTTGGTGAGGATCCTCTTCCTGTTTCCTCACGTGGTGGAGAAAGAGAGAAAGAAAGCAAACTTTCTTATAATGGCATGGATCCCTTCATGAGGACTTTTCTCAAGACCTAATTACCCTGCAAAAGCCTATCTCCAGTTATTATTACACTAGGGGCCCGGTGCACAAAAATTTGTGCACTCGGGGTGGAGGGAGTCCCTCAGCCCGGCCTGTGCCCTCTCAC
>PVJC01028702.1:0-22284 GCA_004026665.1 Murina feae | reverse complement strand
CAGTCTGCCAGGTGCCTTCTGTGTGTGTGTGTGTGTGTGTGTGTGTGTGGCCACTGGGGACCTGCCCCCAGCCGCATCTGAGGCTCGGAGCAGTCCTCCTGTGTGTGTCTACCTGCTGGGGGCCTGCCCCCAGGCACACCGTGGAGGCTTGGAGCAGGCACCCCCTCTATGATGATCTCTCAAACTCTTGCCCTCCCCTGCATGTTGTTCTCTTTTTTGAGCTGTGGCCAGGGCTGGGTGCTGCCTGCCTCCCAAGCTTGCCTATTGCCCATCTTCCTCCAGCCACCAGAAAGCAGGGAAAACCCTGCCTCGTGGTCAGGCCAGCCTTTTCCTGCTCCCTGATCCCCAGAAGGGGTCTGGGGAGCCACCAAGCAGGACTCCAGCCCCCAAGAGCTTGCTTTCCCGCTCCCCAGTGGCCCCCAAAGGGCCTGGGGAGCCGCCAAGCAGGCCACCGACTCTTTCCCACTCACCGGTCCCCTGCTGCCTTCCTTTTCCACTTCCCGATGCCACCAAGGGGTCTGGGAAGCTGCCAAACAGGCCCCTGGCCCCCGCAGCCTTGCTTTCCCGCTACCCGGTGCCCCGCAAAGGGGCCTGGGCAGCTGCCAAGCAGGCCGAGACTGCCCCGCTGCCTCTTTCCCACTCACCAGCCCGCCACCTTGCTTTCCCACTTCCTGGTGCCCTGCAAGGGGCCTGGGAAGCCCACCAAGCAGGCTGCCGACCCCCTGCCGCCTCTTACCTGCTTCGTGGTACCCTCCAACCCTGCCGCTTCTTTCCCACTCACGGGTCCTGGGTCCTGCGCTGTCCCACCCTGCAGCCGCTCTGTGCACTCGGGAGGTCCCTCAGCCCAGCCTGTGCCCTCTCACAGTCTGGGACCCCTCGGGGGACACCCACCTGCTGGTGTGCCTGACCAGCCTGGGTGAGGGGCTTTCAGGCTGCCCACAGCTCCCATTGCCCAACGTCCCAGCAAGGGCGGCTGGATGCAGGTTTCCTATAATTGATGCTGTTCCTTTAAGGCGAGGCCTTTTACTAACGAAGCCTCCTCTCTGCCTCACCTCCCGGCTTCTATAATGAAACAATTGTTACACTTAATTGTTGCAAATGTACGTTTTGCTTCAGGCCAAAGGCTAAGGAGCCAGCGAGCAGGTAGTTTTGCTTTCACTCCTGCTGCAACGGACGCTGCCTAAATGTTTACTCAGGTCCGTGAGTGGCGGCCACCATGTTTCCTGAGCTAATTTGCATACAGCCGTTCTGATTGGCTGTGGGCGTCCCGGAGAAACGGTTAATTTTACTATTCCGCTTTTATTAGTTTAGATAAGATTAATAGCAAATCTGTTTAACTCTATTTTACCTCTGTGACCTAAGTTTTATTCATTCCTTCATACAAATGGCTCACCTCCCTCCCACAAAAACATATGCCTTTTTTTTAAATTCAAGCTTTCCCATTTTTAAGTAGTAAGCTATTACTTTCTGCTTTGGTGAAGATATAAGGCAATGGAATTAAAAGAGGGGAACATAGTGGAGTCAAAGAAGAGAACATACTGGACTAGGCTTGTGTTCCATCCCCATCCCCCACAAAAAATGTGTTATGCTAACTCCCAGATGTGAACTTATTTGGAGGTAGGGTCTTTACAGAGAAAATCAAGTTAAAATGAGATCTTCAGGGTGGATCCTAATCCAATACGACTGGGGTTCTTATAAAAAAGGGGAAATTTAGAGACAGAAATAGAAACACATATGAAGAAACACAGGGAAAAGACAGGAATCTACAAGTTAAGGAGAGAGACTCAGAACAGATCATTTCCTCATAACTCTCAGGTAGAACCAACACTGCTGACATCTTTGATCTTAGATTTTTAGGCTCAAAACTTTGGGAGAATAAATTTGTTGTTTAAGCCATCTAGTTTGTGGTACTTTGTTATAGCAGCCCCAGCATAACCATGCAGGCTATATGGAATCATTCACAAGCACTAAAATGCTCATCCAAGTAAGATTTGCCTAATCACTTCCATGTGCCAGTTTATTAGGAAGATTTAATGAATCTACATATATTAACTCATTTAATCTTTATAACAATCCCTATGAGGTAGGTTCTGTTATTACACCCTTTTTGTAGATGAGGAAACCAAGTCTGAGAAAAATTAACAAAGTTGTCCTAAGACACTGGCTAAGAGGTGGAGTCAGAACTTGGCTTCAGGTAGTAGGAATACAGAGTGTCTATTTTTACTCTACATTGATTGTTATACATTGCCCAGGGAGAATCTGCTAAATCATAAAATTATTTTTCCACAATTTGGAAACATTGCATTTTAAATTGGTAAGGTTTTTTTTTTTTTAGTGTTAGTGCTTGTATTAGTTTTCTGTGGTTGCCATAACAAATTAGCACAAACTGGGTCACTTGAAACAACAGTTTCAGAGGCCAGAAGCCTGAACTCAAGGACCACATTCCCTCCAGAGGCCCTAGAGGAGATTTTGTTCTTTGCCTTTTCCAGTTTCTGGTGGCTCTTAGCATTCCTTGATGTTTCTCAGCTATGTAACTCTTGCTCCAGTTCCTGCCTCCATGGTCCTCTTGCCTGCTGCTCTTCTGTCTGTCTGTCTGTCTGTCTGTCCTCTGTGTGTCTTGTGTAAGGACACTTCTCAGTGGTTTTAAGCCCAGATAATCCTGGATGATCTCCTCATCTCAAGATCCTTAACTTAATTATATCTGCAAAAATTTTTCCAAATGAGGTCACATTTTTAAGTTCCAAGGATCAGATTAGGCATGGACACATTTTATTGGGAGTAGGGGGAAGGGAGATTGTACCATTCAACCCACAAAAATGATGTCTTGTATTTTAAGTCAGTATGCTGTTCTTGTGATTCTAGTGAACCAAAATCATTTAGATAAACTAATGAAAAAATACAATAACAGAAAGGAAGGCATTGAAAGAGGGAGGGAAGGATGAGAGGAGAGAAGAGAAAAAAGTTACCTGTAGCTGGACTGGCATGGCTCAGTAGCTGGGTATCAGCCTATGAACCAGGAGGTCACGGTTTGGTTCAGGTCAGGGTATGTGCCTGAGCTTTGAGTTTGATCCCTAGTAGGGGTCCTGCAGGAGGCAACCAATCAATGATTCTCTCTCATCATTGATATTTCTCTCTCTCTCCCTCTCCCTTCCTCTCTGAAATCAATAATAATAATAAAAAAGTTACTTCTAGAGAGTGACCATTACAAACCATTAGATTTTCAACATTTACTAGCAAAGGTTAGTCCTTGTCATTTGAGAGTTGTTTAAACAAGTGAAAAAAAAGGATATATTTTGAGGAAAATACAGTTGTTTGAATAATAATATGGGGGAAGGGGATTTTTAGGGCAAATGAGATGGTCTGTTGTAAAAGTATAAGCCCTTTAAAAGAGCATTATCATAAAGAAACAAATTTAGTTCATCATCATCATCTTTAATAGCTCTTTCTCCCTGCCTCTGTTTCTATGGCAAACAAATGATAACATTTCAGCATAGTTTTGTACTATTACTACAAGACTAAGAAACTTTTGTCATGAGATTAAGAAACAGTTTCTCATTGGCAAGCCTTGTGAATGCAAGACATTAGTGAGTCTTCTGCATATGAATGTTCATAATAACTTGCCAAAATCAAGTTTAAAATACAGAATTGAAAGAAACAAATACTTTTGTAATAAAAAGTTGGAATTTTTTAAAAAGCTTTTTACATCCTAAAAATAAAATAATAAGCATGAACAGACAATTGACATTATTATAATTACTGCAGGGATGTATAAAAGGGCTAGTTTCCCCAAGGGCAAGTCTTCAAAAATGCATAGGTACTTTGAGTCAATAATTTCAGTAGTAGCTTATGTGCCTGAAGGAAATAAAAATACATGTACTTCAAGATATGTGCACAGTGGGCTTATTTTAATACTAGAGGCCTGGTGCACGAAATTTGTGCATGTTGTGGGGGAGAGGGTGTCCTTCAGCTCAGCCTGCACCCTCTCTAATCTGGGACCCCTTGGTGATGTTCGACTGCTGATCAGGTGATGTCCTGTGGGATCGAGCCTAAACCGGCAGTCAGACATCCCATCTGGGACTGCTGGCTCCCAACCGCTTGCCTGCCTGTCTGCCTGATTAATCCTAACTGCTTCTGCCTTCCAGCCTGATCACCTCCTAATCACTCCCTGCCAGCCTGATCAACACCTAACTGCTCCCCTGCCAGACTGATCATCCCCAATGGCCCTCCCCTGCTGGCCTGATCACCCCCAACTGCCCTCCTCTGCTGGTCTGGTCATCCCTAACTCCCTACCCTGCCGGCCTGGTTGCCCACAACTGCCTTCCCCTGCTGGCCATCTTGTGGACACCTGGGGGAAGCCATCCTTGTATGAGAGTGTTATGGTCAATTTGCATATTACCTCTTTAATATATAGGATATTTGCATTAGTTACAAATCAGGGACAACAAATATTTTCAACATCAAGATATTGGTTGAGTCATAATGTATATACACATAATAGAATCTATCTAGCTCCTGGGAATGATGAGGGACATCTGTATTTATTGGTATGAAAATGAATTGTGTTAATGACACTTGACACATGAAAATAGGTTACAGAAAGATGTGATTCCATTTTTGTAAACAGCATATTTTGTTCATATATATACATTTTTCACATATTTATTACAGAGAGAGAAATATTCTGTAGCAAAAACATTGGTAAAAATATTATCTAGGATAGTAACAGTATGTGAAATGTTTAAAAATTTATCATTTCCATAACTGGTTTGGCTCAGTGGGTAGAGAGTCAGCCTGCTGACTGAAGGGTCCCAGGTTTGATTCCAGTCAAGGGCATGTACCTTGGTTGCAGGCACATCCCCAGTGGGGAGTGTGCAGGAGGCAGCTGATCGATGTTTCTCTCTCATCGATGTTTCTAACTCTCTATCCCTCTCCCTTCCTCTCTGTAAAAAATCAATAAAATATAGATTTAAAAAGTAAATAAGTAAATAAATTTATCATTGTCTAGCTGGTGTGTGGCTCAGTGTCAACCCAGGAACCAAGAGGTCACTGGTTCAATTTCTGGCCAGGGCACATTCCTGGTTGCGGGCTCAATCTCCAGTAGAGGGCATGCAGTAGGCAGCCTTTGGATGATGTTTTTCTCTCAGAGATCTTTCTATCTCTCTATTCCTCTCCCTTCCTCTCTCTCTAAAGAATCAATAAAAATATATATTTTTTAAATTATTATTTTTTCTAATTTTTTAAATAATGGATTTAAACCACATGTAAAATAAATCAGAAAGTGTTTCAGAGGTTTTTAAGTAGACTCTTTAATGAGTTCTCCATCAAAAAGTGGGACCAGGCATTGTTTCACAAGGACATTTTTAAGATTTGCCTCATTAAATTTTGCATTGTGGACATACACAGTTAATAGAAAACACAAGGAGGTTTTCTTTTTGTTTTGTTTTTAGGTAAAAAATTTTTCATTTGTTGCCATAGAGAAAAATAAGTTTCTAAAACTAAAACCAAAATCCCATAATATGTTTCTGTTTGCTTCTGAAGGATAAGCATTTAAAATTTAAAATAGATATATAATGGCAAGTTAAGAATGTCTAGAGCTTAAGGAAGTCAGATTGAGTGAAGGGGAAATAGACAGGTACTAAGATAAAATAGAGACTTTTCTCCTATTCACAGAGGAGCTAGGAGTCCCTCTGCCGCCTCTTCTATAAGGAATGAATCCCATCCATCCATGAGGGCTTCACTCCACGACATAAGCACTTCCCAAAGGCCGCACCCCCTCATACCATCATCCTTGACATGACTGCAACATAGGAATTTGGGGGACGCACACGTTCAGACCATAGCATGGTCCAATTAGAGTTACAAACATAACAGGTAAGACTAAGGAATGGACTGGATATTGGGGCCTCCATTTACTTGGAACTTGATCACCAAGCTGAAGGTGGTTATAACTGCAACATGTCTCTCTCATCTCATGCTTTGGATCTGTTTAAATTTATTTTAACTATTTGTTAAAAGATACACACACATTAAAAAGTAAAATAGATGCGAAAAGACTTAAAATGAGGGAATAATGTTGCCCTATTTTTCACCCTTTCCCACCCCTAGTGCAGCTTCTGTAAAGACAACTATTTCAAAGTATTTTCTTGCACTTCCCTGCATGTTGCTAAATAATATACCTACACAATTGTATTCTCTGCTTCCTGTTAGGACACTAAGATTTACCCTCTTGCACCACCTTGCAGCATTACACTGATCCTTGCTAAATAATCATATACATTAATGTTAAGGAAATAAATTAACTGTATTTGCATTAATAAGAAAAATAAATGATTCCCATGTCAAGTATTGACCTCAGATTGCATTTATTTTCTTGTAAAATTTTGTCCCCTAAAGTTGTTACTTGCTTTGTTTTTTATTAGAGAACTTTATTATAAAACTGATTCTATTTCCCAACACAGCTTCATCAGAGGAATTTTGCTATTTTTAAAAAAAGAAAGCCCAATATTTTTTTTTTTTTTGCAGCAACTCTGGGCCAGTAACTGTCTAGGCCATGGGAATTCATTTGTGTATGATCCTGAATAGAATACATGTGACCTAAGTAAAAACCTCTTCCTTCGTGGTGTATTCTTTGGCGTAAAGACTGCCACAGCCTTAAATCCTTCCTAGAAAGCATGCACAAAATATAAGTATATGCATCCATTCATGTCTGAAAATGTCTCTTCCCAATCCATACTCATAATTGATGCTTTTTAAAAGGATATAGAAACATGTAAAAAGCTCTACAATATAAGAGACAAACTTGGGGTATCTAATATTTGACTAAAGATGTTTTAGGAAAGAAGATGAAGAGAATGTGGAGCAGGATGTTATGTTTTAGAAAGTTAAAGAACCACACACTTCCAGGTTGAAAGAGCAAGCTGCAACTTTTCAGTGGCATTCCAAAGACAGTGTTCACTGCCATCTAGCATCCAGCGCTGTAGATGAGAAGTCTGAAGCTATTCAGATTTTCATGTCTTTGTAGCTTCTTTTACTCTCTGGAAGTTTTAGGATCTTCTTTCTACCTCCAAAGTTCTGAGGTTTTATAATGATGTGTCTTCCTGTCAACATTTTTAAAAATGATTTTGCTGGATAGTTCTTCCTTTTTAATGTGGGGCTTTATGGTTCTTCAACTCCAGCAAATTTTAGTTTGGTTTAGTTTGTTTTTTCCTTTTTCTTTTCTGAAACACCTTTTAGTCAAATGATATATCTCCTAGGTTTTCTTTTAATGTCTTTTGTATTTTAAATTTCATTCATTCATTCATTCATTCATTCATTCATTCATTTTATTGAGCTAACATCCTGATATGCTGTTCAATCAATCAAAGCATAATATGCTAATTATATGGTAAGACTGATCTACAGCTCTCTATGATGTGCACTGACCACCAAGGGGCAGACAGTCGATCGGTTGACCAGTGGCTATGACATGCACTGATCACCGGGGGGAAAATGCTCCCACAAATAGGTGAGCTTGCTGCTGGGGTCCGGCTCTTTGGGACTGAGCGAGATGCATCAGATAAGCCCTGGAGCCCTCCTGGGGCCCCTCAAGCACTGGCCAACCTCCCGCATTCCTCTCTGGCCCCGATTGTGCACCAGTGGGGTCCCTTGGCCTGGCCTGTGTCCTCTTGCAATCCAGGACCCCTTGGGGGATGTCAGAGAGCTGGTTTTGGCCTGATCCCGCAGGTCAGGCCAACAGACCTCACTAGTGCACGAATCTGTGCACCAGGCCTCCAATTGGTTAATAAAATTATATAGGTTTCAAGTGTACAATTCTATAATACATCATCTGTCTAATGTATTGTGTGGACCACCCAAAGTGGTCTTCTGCAATTTATATATACCTTCTGTAACTTACATATATCCTTTCAGTCTGTCTACTTCACTTTCTTTTTCCTTTATCTTTGTAGCTTCAATTACACAAAAACTATAAATTTCTTCTAATTATTTATGATTAAAGATTAGTTCTACACAGATACCTCTAATCCCAGCTTAGAGCCTTTGGAGTGGTGAGAAGTATGTCGCAGAGTCTATCTCTCCTCTAATTGGCCTATCATCCTTGCTCTGCTCATGTCTAATTGCCTACTATACCCCCCTCAAGAATCTTGGCTCTGAATTCATTTAGGGAAAAGGGAAGCCAGATTTCTTCTGTAGCTACTTTGTGCTGGGGCAGGTTTAATGTTTCTCTCAAAGCCAAGAGATCCTTGTTTTCTGTCAGAGGGACGATGAGGCCTGGGTACAGAAGGAGGTGGCAATGGTGTCTAGAGGTAGTACTTTTTTTATAGATATAAGTAGGGCTTATAATTTGGTGGAGACAAGTTGTGTTATAAAATTTAGTATTATTGGACAAAAGTTAGAACAGTTTCTAGTAATTTCCTATTGAAACAATTTTTCTCCCTAAAATTACCCTTATTTCTGTTAAAGACTAACTTACTTGCTATATTAAGTCTAGTTATAATTTGGTCTGATTGTTTGCATGAACACAAGAATAATAGTTGATTACGTAGGCTATTTTTAAAAATATGCTTTGCTGGAATCTCATGAGAAAGTTTACCCCCAGGGCAAAGAAGCCAAGCCATCAGGCTTTGCCTGCAATATCTACAGAATTGGGGTGTATTCCTCAAGCTGAGGTCCCTACAGGTGTCTTGAGGTTTCTTTCGTGCCATCTCTCAGGAAAGCAACCTTCGTCCCTTACCTGGAAAGACTGCCGTGAACCATGTGACCAATCCATGTACCAGGCTACTTATCGAAGGGGCTTATCAGCTTCAGAGGCAATCTTCATTCTTTAGAACTTTCTGGTGACATCTAGAGTCCTGGCATGTTTTTCTTTCAGACATCATATTCCGGTAAAATTTTGGTTAATAAAACTACAATTGGAAACTGATTTATGCCTTGTTATGAAGAAATCAAATTCTTATTGGATTCATGCAAACAAATATTGCCATGGAAACAATAATTACCAAAACTATAATTATTTTTAGTTCATACAGTCCTATAGTCAAATTCTTTTTTTTCCTGATTTTGTCAGTATTTCTATAAATCCATATACTTTATAGAGTAATATAAATGACATGGAATCTTAGCCTTTTTGCAAAACACAATATTCCACAATATTATAACTTAGAACAATTAGTTATAAATGGAAGAATATTAGAACCTATTTAATATGCATGTATAAATAGAATATAATTATTATCTCTTTATTTGACAGAGCTTCCCATATACCTTAAGTATGAAATTTTCTTCATAAGAAGAGAAAGCAAATCTTAAAATTTAAACCCTGGGAAGGTAGTCAAATACATTATATTATTATTATTATTATTATTATTATTAATGAACAGTAGTAAGTAATTGATTCATTTAAAGTAATCAACTTCCTAATTAACATAACATAGTTATTTTAACAATATATATAAAACCTTTGCTTCCTAAGCAAATATAGGAAAAACCTTTTTCCTCCTTACTTTCAGAAGTAGACTTATTTTTCTAATGTAAAAAATACTCACATTCTTAAGAAGCATAACAGAGATAGTGAATTCCTTAGCTGAGAAATAATTCCCTTGAACTTGGAAATCCCAAGTGGGCTCCAATGACTTACTGCGCAGTTACTTTCATTTTCTTACTTAGTTTTTCGAGGGTTCTGTTGCATTCCTGGTTCCTCACACAGGGCACCACTTTGCCGGGGCTGACTGGCAGACCCTGAACGACGGGTGAATGATTACTCTCAGACACGTTTCTGTAAAAGAGAAGCTAAGGGGCTCGTTGGCATAAGGAGCCAAAAAAGCCCCGATTGCCTACCTCATTAGGTTTTTATTGTAACAACAGCTTGAACTCAAATTAGCTATTAGACACTATCAGCAGGGTAAGCATCCTTAAGGAAGCACCTGCATCTGTAGTGTCTTTCAAACAGGGATGTTGAAGTGTAAACATAAAGATTCTAGTAAAACACCCGGGGGGTCAGACTTTTTTTGGAAAAGTCAAGGCAAGGGCTGCTTCTTTGGGCAAGGTACCCCAGGGGCCTCTGACCTTCCAGAGAATCCTCCTTACAGACTTCCAAACAAGTCCCATGCTTCCCCATACCCAACGTATGGGGAACAACAAAAATATCTTGCTTTTTAAAAACAAAAATCTTTTCAGCTCTTTGTTGTTGCTGTTTTCTATTTTTCTGGGAAATCTTCTTAACTTTATTATCTAAATTTCTGCTGATTTTGTTATTTAGGCACTCAAGAACTCTTTATCTTCTTTAATTGTTTATTTTTCATAGTGGCATGATTACTGAAAATCAATCTGCTGTACAAATGAGAGGATATTATTATTATTATTATTATTCTCCAACTTTCTCACTTCTCTCTTTTTCTCCTGTTTCCCCCCCCCCCCCACTGTATATTTTGTTTGTCCTTCACATTGTGGTTAAACACACACACACACACACACACACACACACAACCATGATTTTCACCAATTGCCCATTAAAAAGCTGGCTGTGTCCTCTGTGCTAGATTTCATTTTCAACTGACAGCATTCCCTGCTAGTGATCAGATAGAAAGCCAGATGGTTCACAAAATGTCAGAACCTCATATATCTTTTCCCTGGGGTTTTTTTCTATTCTCTAGAGAAAATGCCTTCATTCTCCTGCTTAAGAATTAGATTCCTGACTATGTCTGTTTGCCTATTCCATCTGAAGTGGGGTGTGGTAGTGTGGACATGGGGCTGGGATGACTATATGCAGACTTTCGATTAATTCCAAGTTTTCAGCCTGTCTCATCAGGACTTCCAACATCAGCTTTCTATCTGGATTCTACAGGATATATTGCTTCCTTTATTCTGAACCCTCCCTACGGGCACTCTATGTTAAATTCTTCTCTAAAATGCTACATCAGTTATCATTCTCCCACCTGCTTCCCATTTTCCAAAGTTTTGTGAAATCTATCATCCACTGATAGCCCCTTTCATATTATCTGGTAATTCTTGGTTTAACTGCATGTCTGTTAATTCATCAAGCACCTGCTGTGTGCTTGTGTACTGTGAGAGCAACGTGACAAGGCAAATGTAAGAGGCAAAGACTCTGCCCTGGGAAACGTATAGTTTTTTTGTTTTTAAATTTATTATTTTTTTATTTTTTCAATTACAATGGACATAAAATATATTAGTTTCAGGTGTGCAACGTAGTGATGAGACATTTATACCTTATAAAGTGACCACCCCAATAAGTTGCACCCATCTGACAACATACATTGTTATTACAATATTATTGACTATATTCCCTATGCTGTACGTTCTATCCCTGTGACTTTTTATAACTGGTGATTTGTACTTCCTAGTCCTTTTTTATTTTTTCACCCGTTCTTAACTCCCTTCTCATCTGGCAACCATCAAAATGTTCTCTGTATCTATGAGTTTGTAACAAACTTATAATTTAATGGCAGATAAAATACTGATACAAATGATAATGAGCAATGAGTATTTTATAGCACTGAGTCATGCGCCCCAGTCTAATAGTGCTGTGGGAGTCAGAGCACTGGAAGTGAGCTCTAAATCATGAAAACATTTTAAACTTGTGGGAGAAATAATTTACTGAACGTACATATTATTGGCCTTTCTGGATCTTTACTCAGGAATGTGGCAATTTTATAGATGATGAAGGAGGTGGACTGGCAGGTGCAAAGGTTAAATGTTGGAGTAGTAGCATTACATAATCAGGGCTTTAAAGTTTACTTCATGTGACAGTAATGATGATAATAAAAATACAAGAATTTATACATTGCATGTTGATCTCATTTAACTCTGTTGTATAGATAAGGAAATAAAGATGCTGATAAGGAAATCAAGGTGCTGCTAATTTCATTTGGCCTTAAGTAACAAAGGGAAGGGTCCTGGAATCCAGCTTGGAGATATAGAATTAGGTTCCTTGGTGGATGGTCTGAGGTCTTTTTTATTTTTTTGTTGTTAAATCCTTACCTGAGGATATTTTTTCCATTGATTTCTTTTTTTTTTAGAGAGAGTGGAAAGTAGGGATAGGGGAGGGGCAGGTGAGTGAGGGAGAGAACTATATCAATGTGAGAGAGACACATTAATTGGTTGCCTCCTGCAAGCTGAGCAACGGGGATTGAACCTGCAATCCAGGTATGTAACCTTGACCAGGAGTCAAACCCACAACCATTCTGTACATGGGCTGATGTTCTAACCACTGAGCTGCTGAGGCCTTTTTTACTGCACATCATCTAAGCCTAATTTCTGATGATTATTTATGTTTTTTATGTAAGAAAATCCTGCACATATTCAGGGATATTAGTACTTGAACATTATAGGGGATACTTGAGACATGAAATCCATGCTTTACATAAAATTATTTTGAGTAAAGCCTCTTGCAGTCTTCATTCACTAGTCCATTAATATGCTCACTAATTTACTCAGTACCATATTTTTCCATGTATAATACACCCCCATGTATGAGACACCCCCAATTTTCCAATCCCAAATTAAGAAATCAATATTTTAAACATAAAACAGAACACATTTTTATTTAGTAATTACCGCAGGTAATGTTTCTATACCAATACTATGATATTATGCAGCATATTACTTTGTTCAGCCTCTGTTGCATCACTGCTTTCTTCTTCATCACTACTGGTTTCAGACATACCAATTTCTTCAACTTCTATTATATCACTGTTGTCTTCTGAGTCACTGTCTATGTGAGACCCTCCTCATAAACTGGTGGCATTTTTTCTGAGCTAACTTTGTTCATGTTCTCATGGCCAACTCTTCTCTACTCATGAAATTGAAGCACCATTTTGCCTTTCCTGTAAAATCAACACTGTTCATTTCGCTTGCAGACATTCTTTCCTGACATTGAATAAGCTTGGTTGACACACATGAGCCATCCTGGCGCTGCTCCATGATCCAAGTCTTAAGTCTCTGCTCCAGGTTTGCCCATTTTGATGGTTTTCCTCTGAAGGCCTTTTTCTTTTTTGGCATCTTAAGGAATTGTTCTTCCTGTTTTCTCCACTGTCTTATCAGACACTCAGTGGGAGGAGGTCCAAATTGTCTCTCTGCAGCTCTATTTCCATGCTCTTTTGCATAGCTGATGACATTCAGTTTGAATTTTGCAGGGTAAAGCAATTACTTACCAGTGTTTATCTTTTTATTTTTGACATCTTTATGGGCTCAGAACACTCCAGTCCTTGTTGCATCTGTGCACTCTCCACCTCCACCTCCAATTACGGCATCAGCTGCCATCAGTAACAATAAGGCTCAACATTAGAGGAAGCCTGTTTGACATGGTATGGGCAGTTACACACTTGGGGGGAGGGGAGCTCCTTCCTTGGCTGACTTCCATGTATAAGACAGTATTTTTTTTTTTTCTAAAAAAAAAATAGTGTCTTATTCACGGAATAATACGGTGTTTTATTCATTCTTTCCATGCAGGTGCTGGATGCTGGGAACACAAGTGAGCACTTCTCTTTAAAGAGCTCATTTGTGGTTATAAAGGGACGTGTGTTTTTGTGAACATGTGGTTATGTGTTTTTGTTTTTTATCAGAGACGAAGGGAGTCAGAGAAAGAGATAGAAACATCAGTGATGAGAGAGAACCACTGGTCAGCATGCCTCATACCAGGGATCAAGCCTACAACCCTGTCATGTTCCCTGATCAGAATCAAAACGTGACCTCCTGGTTCATAGGTCGACACTCAAGCACTGAGCCATGCTGGCTTGGTTGCTGTTTTGTTTTGTATGATTCAAACAACGTATTCAATTCCTTAGATTACTACGGTTATTTCTAGCACATGCTAGTGTTTCTGTTTTGTTCTTTTGTTGCATGCCACCCACAACCTGAAAAATAGAGTTTACTTTTTCCTCTTTCTGATAAACCTCAGCAATAAGAAACTTATGGCCGTGTATTGAATTTAGCAAACACATCCTAAAAGTATTTTTTCCAAAATACTAAAAAATATTTTGGATTTAGTAGAAACATAACATACTCAGAACATTTTCCCCCTTGATTTCTAAATTCGGACTCATTTACATGCAGCTTAGCACAACATTATTTTGTGAGAGTGGTTCAATGTCCCAGAATTTTTATGAGTTTCTGGTATTTACCCTTTTAGTTCTAACCATCAAATTCCCCACCCCCCATTCAAACCAGAAATTCCTGTTATATCTACACATCCTTAAATATTAAAGTTCTGCTTAAAACCAATGTTCAGGAAGTTTGAGGTTAAAGGTATATATGTTCATGGGCCTATTTCATATCTGTCCCATGGAGTATGTTTCAGATAAACAAGAGGTAGGGAAGGACAATCTCTCTCTACCAGAGCTTTGGCACATACATGTTCTGGGACTTCCTCACACACAAGTGTGATCGTGAAGACAGAGCAGGATATTCCTTTCCCTTGCAAAATATTCTAGTGTGGGTATTTTTGTTGGAATTTGGGCTTTTGTAAAATCAATGCTGAATTAGAAAAAGAGAGCAGTGATGGAAAGTTCAGCATCTTTCTGCCTTCCCCTCCATTTCATCCCCAAGAAATAAAAAATCCCACAGAGAATGTGTAGTGCTTTCCAAGTGTGTTGATCATTATTGTGTTTTAGCAACCCTTAAAATGTATAAAACAGCACCCAGACTCACCTGGTGGAGCCTGCCGTTTCACGTCTTCTTGCCTTCCAACGCTCCTATTATTCCTATTGCATCACCTTCATTATTATTGTAGGCATCTTGCTATGTATTCAAACAAAAGCCTGGCTCCCATATCTGAAAATGTCATAAGAACTAAGCCCCCTGTAAAATTTTAAGGAAACATTTTAAAACTAAAACTGCACGGTTTCAATCTGAACTTCATTAATGGCCTCCTTGAAGCCAAACACAGTCTTGCGAGGCCTATTAGTGTGATCTGGAGGCGCTGAAGGCCCACATAGTTTCTTAGAGTCCAAAAATGCCTCACTCGAGTTGGCATCATTCCCTGAACTGTGCTGTGGAGGCCTTTGCTGGGTCCAGGTGAAAATTCATATCTTGTTTCTTTCTCTTGATTCTGTCAGCTAAGAAGAAATACAAGATAGTGCTAGTCTGCCTGGGGCACTAGCCGGATGCAGGGACTTCTTTCCTGGCAGGACTGGGGCAGTTTTCCTTGTGTTGTCCGTGTAGCAGAATGTGCTGAGGTTGCTCCCTGGCACATGCATTACTGGCTCTCTGTTTAAAAATGCACACTTTCTCATTCTATGGTCAAATAAATACTAGGGGGTCCATAGGAAACAGAATTCTTCCTGGGAAAGAAAATTTATGAAGGAACTTTTGATCCCTGGGCTTGAGGGTCAGATGCAGTTATGAAAAGGCTCATCTTCGAATGGCCTGTTCCCAGCTCTAATAATTATGGCTTTCATTTACTCATTCAGCACTTGTAGGTGACTTCCTGTGTACCAGGCACCATCGTAGGTGCTGGAAAAACAATGGCAAACAAGACGGATGAAGTAGATGCCTCAAAACACTTACAGCAGCGTGATGGAGGCAGATAAACAAACACGTTTTTAAAAATAATGCTTAAGGTAACTATTCTAAAAAAAATTAAGAGCAAGATAATAGGACGGAAGGTAACGAGGTGCATAGTTGTGTGGTAAGTGTGGCAGCTATCTTAAATATGGTAGTCAGGAAGGACTTCCTAAGAGTTGGCATTTAGGAGAGATATATACACATGAGAAAGCGAATTGTGAAATATCTGGGAGAAACTCATTCCAGGGAGAGAGAACAGTAAGGGCCAGTGCCCTGAGGGTTTGGGATGGGACTTATATACTTGAGGAGCAAAAAAAAAGGAGGTTGAAACAGGAAAGAGAATTAGGAGATGAGGTTAAAGCATGTGGTATGTCAAATGACTGGCCTCCACTCTTGCTGTCTCATCAAGGTTAAAATGTAGCTCTTGCTCTTGACCTTGGAATCATCCACATGATTTTCTTTGGCCAATGACAAGTGGGCAGAGATGACAGGATGCCGGTTCTAAGGTTCTGACAAGGGAATTTAAGAGGCCCCGCACATTTCTGTTTCTGCTGTGCTAGTCCTCTACTTCCAGGAGGCGGATGAGAGGGTCTTGTGCACTGCTAACGCCTAAAGCCTGAGGCAGAGGCACTCAAATGGCTCACAGATCTCTGAGAACAGGTGATTGAAGTCTCTGTGTTTCCTGGTTGTTTTAATGCTGCAAAATGTGGCCATGGCTAATCAATACACGAACCTGACCATTTAAGATCTTGAGGTCCTGGTTAAAAAGTCAGGTAGCCAGCAACAAAAGAACAAATCAGCCCTAACCGGTTTGGCTCAGTGGATACAGCGTGGGACTGCAGACTCAAGGGTCCCAGGTTCGATTCTGGTCAAGGGCATATACCTTGGTTGCGGGCATATCCCCCGTAGGGGGTGTGCAAGAGACAGCTGATTGATGTTACTCTCTCATCAATGTTTCTAACTCTCTATCCCTCTCCCTTCCTCTCTGTAAAAAATCAATAAAATATATTTTAAAAAAGAATAAATCAGAAACACTAGCATGGGCTAGAAATAACCTTAGTAATCCAAGTAATTTAACGATAATTTGAATTATAATAAATAAATAAATAAACAAAAAAACAAAGCCTGATAGCATGGCACAGTGATTGAGTGTCGACCAGGAAGTCAATGAAGAGCTGTGTGAGTAAGGAAATGACACAAATTGAATTAAGTTTTTAAAATATGAAGTTTTAAAAGATCTTCATTCTCTGAAGAATAGATTATAGGAAAAAAAGTATAAGGCCATGCAGGAGCAATGATTCACGAGAAAGATGTTGGTGGCCAAAGCACTCCCTTGTTTATTTTTTTTAAAGTAAATTCTGATTTCTGTATTAGAAACTTTGTAATTATATTACAGTCAATAAAATAAAAAAGTATTAATTAGCTTTGTGTTAATTAAAGATCTGTGCTTTGCTCTATAACTAGAATGAATCTTGCTGTACAAAGTCAGTAAAATCTAGAACTTTTTTCCCCCACATGAGTGGCAGGGAACACAGAGCTTAAAATTAAAAAGAATCTTTTATGATGATAGTTTTTAAGTGTAAATGGGAGAAGCCAGAGCATGGTGAGAAGAAATAAAATACTTTTTTATCCCTATATTTAAAAGACTTGAGAAATATATATATATTTTTTTTCTAATAAAAGAGTAATATGCTAATTGGTGTCACTCTGCTACACCCTAAGCCATGTCTACCAGACAATCAGAGCAACTATATGCAAATTAACCCAACCAAGATGGTGGCTGGCAGCCACAGAGCTAGAGCAAACAGGAGATTTGCTTGCATCAGCAATGGCAGAAACTAAACTTCCCGCCAGCCTAGGCCAGCTGTGGCCTCCACTGAAAGCAACAAAGTTTCAATTACAGAAGCAAGGGTGCTAGAACAAACAGGAGATTTGCTTGCCCTGGTGATGGAAGCTAAGCTTCCCTGCCTGCCTAGGCTGGCTGTGGCCTCTGCTCAAGGCAACAAAGTTTCAATTATAGAAGATAAATAAATCTCAGATACCTGCTTCCAGCCAGCCTTGCTGGGGGCTGTGTCCAGCCTGCAAACATCCATCAGCCACTCACTCAGGATGGCCCCATTCTCATGGGGTGGGAGTCCCTGCTGGGGGGCTTGGTCAGCCTGCAAACAGCCATCTGCCCCTTACCCAGGCTGGCCAGGCACCCCAGGGGAGACCCCCACCCTGATCCAGGACACCCTGCAGGGAAAACCAGCCCCCACCCATGCACCAGACCTCTATCCTGCATAATAAAAGGATAATATGCAAATTGACCCTAACAGCAGAATGACTGGTAATGACTGGTCACTATGACACACACTGACCACCAGGGGGAAGATGCTCAATGAAGGAGCTGCCCCTGGTGGTCAATGCACTCCCATAGGAGGAGCTCTGTTCAGCTGACGGCTGCCAGTACAGCGGTGGTGGTAGGAGCCTCTCCTGCCTCCTCAGAAGCACTAAGGATGTCTGACTGTAGCTTAGGCCTGCTCCCTACTGGCAAGTGAACATCCCCCAAGTGCTCCTGGGCTGCCAGAAGGATGTCTGACTGTCAGCTCAGGCCTGATCCTGCAAGGAGTGGGTGTAAGCCAGCAGGTGGACATCCTCTGAGAGGTCCCAGACTGCGAGAGGGCACAGGCTGGGCTGAGGAACCCCCCCACATGCACAAATTTTTGTCACTGGGCCTCTATTATAATAATAAAAGTATAATATGCCAATTGGACCAGACAGCCAAGCAACATTTTGCACGTCCTTCTGGATGAAGCAGTGGCAGCAGGTGTTGAGCCAGAGGCGGTTAGGACAATCAGGCCGACAGGCGAGCAGTTAGGGGCTATCAGGCAGGCAGGTGAGTGGTTAGGAGCCAGTGGTCACGGATTGTGAGGGGGTGCAGGCCAGGCTGTGGGATACCCCACTTCCATGCACGAATTTCATGCACCTAGCCTCTAGCAGAGTTATAATGTGGTAAGAAGGAGAAAGAGAGAACAAGAGAGAGAGGAGATAGACAGAAAGATGCAGACCAACCATCTAGATAGTAAGTCATTCAAGAAAACTAATGTCTCTAAATAATATTGAGCAAGTGGAAGTCTTAGATCTGCCTCAGGTTTTCATTTACCCACTAGAAAAATGGAATAACTGCTTAACCAGCTTATCTATATTATATATGAAGATTTTACATATATATATATATATATATATATATATATATATATATATATATATGCTAAAGGATTTTAAAGTAAAATATAAAGACCCTAGCCAGTTTGTCTCAGTGGACAAAGCATTGGCCTGCAGACTAAAGGTTCGATTCTGGTCAAGGGCACATGTCTGTATTGTGGGCTCTATCCTTTAAAAAGTATAATTATAAAACTTGAAAACTAGTGAAGGTCTTTGCTAGTAAAATGTAATTAGTGCTATACATACAAGAATTTCTACTAATTTACTTCAAGTATTGTTATTACTAGTTAGGAAATTTCTATTTTTACTAAATATGGGTTAGAGTAAATCTGAGATAGTGTGACCTACCATGTCTACTCATATTTAAAATTTTGAGCTAATATGGCCTGAGAAAATACACCAGACTCTTTAAAAGTGCTTTGCCATTGTGGAGGTATTAGGCAAGGACTTGAGCTCTTTTAGATTTTATTTATTTTTCTGTATTAGAAGAATTTAGCCAGAAAGTGAAATTATTATTATTATTATTTTTTGTCACAGAAAAAAAAGTCTACCAAAATTACAGATGCTGTCTTAAATCTAGGGATAACTTCACCCACAGCACATGGGTTGTCTGTTCTAATGTTTGTCTTAAAAGAGAAGACAGGAAATAATGCGACTCTTATGCATGCTTTTCAAGCTCTCCTGCCCACTTTTCTATAATCCCTGTCATTTGAGGGAAAATTCTCCTTCACTTACAAAGACAACTATAGACTCTTCATGCAAACTGACATTTTTAAACCAAACTGCCCACTTATTTTATCATTTGGTTAAAAATATTCTATATTTTGTGTTCCAATTTAAACTAAACTAAGGCCTTAAGTGGAAAAGTTGGGTGAGGCAGTGAGGACACTATCCAGAGCCTTGGGGCCTGGCCAGCTGGCTTTCCTTCTCAGGTAACAGGGAATTTCAGATTTGCCAGCAAAGGTGACCAAAGACAGAAGTTTTTCTTCCTTTCCTCCCCCGTTTCATGTCCATAGGCAGAAGGGAGTTCTGGAGGGAGCCCACTGAAATTTGGGATCCAGCTTTCTCCTTTGGCACTGTATTTATGCCTGTAACTCGTACTTTTCACCAGGGACCTGGTTGCCTTGTGCAAGCTGACTCTGGGACTCTATGTTGGTTCTAATCCTGAAACAGCAACAAGTGGTCCCTGGCCAGATTGCTCAGTTGGTTAGAGCATTGTACTGATATACCTCGGTGCAGGTTCCATCTATGGTCAGGGCGCATAGAAGAATCAACCAATGGCCTGACTGGTATGGCTCAGTGGTTGAGCTACAACCTATGAACCTCGAGGTCATGGTTCAATTCCCAATCAGGGCACATGCCGAGGTTGTGGGCTCCATCCCCACTGGGGGACATACAAGAAGCAGCCAATCAATGATTCTCTCTCATCATTGATGTTTCTCTCTCTCCCTCTCACTTCCTCTCTCTGAAATAATAAAAAAAAAAAGAATCAACCAATGAAAGCATTATTAAGTGGAACAACAAATTGATGTGTCTCTCAATCAATAGAAAGTATTTTAAAAATAAACAGAACAAGCCCTTTCTTTCATTAGTTTTCTGGCTTTCATATCATCAGACATTGTGGGAAATTATGGATTTGTAGATCAAACTATTTCCCTGACTGCTGAGAGACTCACAAGTACAAGTGTTGGAATTGGAAATGCCATGACTATTCCTTCTCACCAGCAGCTGAGAGGCAACTGGGGTACCACTCAATGGCTTTTTAAAAGCTTTTTAATAGTTTAAGACTCTTGTTCCAACTAAGTTGTTCACTTCTTGATTTCATGTTTGTTTTGACTTTTTTGCACTAATTGTTTATAGAACTTCAAAAGCTGTGGTCTCTGAACTTTAAGGAGAATGTATGCACAATTTGTGTATTGTGGTGGCTTGAGGATCCGAAGCTTTCACGGTATTTTCAGAGGTCTCTGATACAAAAATGCTTTAAGTACTATTAACTTTGTTAGTAAATGTGTAATTCATACATTCAGCTTTAGGATATTAGCTTTAAGCCACTAGGGCACCATCTGACCCACAGCCTCATGGAATGGATATAATACCAGCGAGGCTAGCTATCCAGTGCATTCCAGAAATCTGGGAATTGCTCCAGATTCCTTCACCCAACTACTTTTTAACCTGCATGCTAGTCTCTCCTTCGTTTGGCATTCTGGAGTTTTTTTGGTTAAAACCTGGATATACTTTTGAAGCACACTATCCTTTTACTGACAGATCATTTGAGCAATGTCATTTGGATTTGTACCCTCTTTGTACCAGAATCAACAGACAGGATTTGGGACTGGCTGGCAGGGGTTGAAGGCAAGAACGAGAGCATGTAAACTTTTCCTTTGTTCTCAATTAGGATCCCTCGATGTTACCTTCTAGTTGTGAATCCAGAACCACAGATTTCAAGGTTCCAGGGCTTCTAACCACTTGAGGAAGAAATTTGGACATATGATATACATTTGGTAGATACAACAGTAAAAAGGATTTTTAAATTGGTCTTCCTCCTACTAACTCAAAGACTCCTTTCTAATGACCCAAACTATTTGGAGCACGTTTCTTTCAGTGATTGATAGACCAAAATGGGTTACCATTCACCTTTTTTACTTGAACTGACTTGATTGGCCTTAGAAGACATCTGCTTTTAGTTTGGAGATTCCTGTTGTCTAGTTTTCTATAGAGGAGCCTTCTTTTCTAGGGTTTCTTGAACTATAGGAAGGTCTGCATTGGCTCCTAACTTTTGCTCTAGCTCCTCAAATGTTTCAACAAACAGGATCTGACACTAGCTCTTTTTCTGACCTCTTGAAACATGTCTTTTAAGAAGGTTGTACCTTCTTTTCTTGATCATCTCTTTGAAAGTAATCAAGTACATGAAAGAACCTCAAAATATTTAGGTATTTCCTGTCATTAGACATTCTAGAAATAAGGTGCCGATCATTAATTAGCACTTCTCAATCTTGTCTAAAACTATTACAAACACCAAAATGCACAAAGTTGGAATAATAAAGATTTTTGTGAAGCTAGGAAGAAAATTAAAATGACTATTTCAAATGTGGGGAAATCTAGGGTGAAAATTTGCTCATATAACTTATTGTCCCTAAAAACGTGGGTTCCATAGCCCATGTAATGACTTTCCAATCTCTGAAGGTCAAACTACCTCAAACTACAGGTGATCTCAATTCAGACTGTAGTCCTTACTCTGTTATTGTGGGTCACTTTGCCCTTAATTCTTAATTATGTGGTTTCATGATTTCTTATCTGGAACTCTGTAAATACTATAACTTTTGGACCTTTTAAATGTTTGTTGATACAGCAACATACTCTTAAACCGAGACCATTTCATATGCCCACTATAAATCATAGAGAAGGCACATTTTGCCATCTTCTGAAAATTTAAACTACATTTTAGGATTGAGCTGTTTTTGAAGTCACACTAATGTCTCCAAGTTCTGGGGAGGGGTGGGGTGGGCTGAGAGAGTAGGGGGAGGAGGAGGAAAAGAAGAAGAAGAAAAAGGAGGATGAGGA
>PVJC01028701.1:0-22368 GCA_004026665.1 Murina feae | reverse complement strand
AACTAAAAGTGAAAATACAGCAAAAGACTCAGCAGAAGATAATAAAACAAAAAAAAAAAAGTCAGTAGAAAATACCCATGCAGAGTATGGAGAGCAAAGAAGATGGAAGGAAAAGGGCATAAGTGATATATGGAGCATGACTGGAGTCTCTCAAGAAGAGGAGAAGAAATAATATGATAGAAGCAATATTTTAAGAGATAATGGCTAAAAATTTCTAAAACTAATTTCAATACATAGATTCAGAAGGTTCTATGAACAAAACAGGATAAATGCAAATATAACCATTCCTGAGAAATCAGAGTAAAAAAAAAAATGCTAAAAGCCCAAGATAAGGAGAGATCTCTTTAAAACAGCCGGAGAAAAAAAGACAAATTTCCTTTCCAGAAAGAACGATAAGAAGGCTAGGTAACTTCTCAACAGAACTATGGAAACCCAGAAACAATGCAATGATATTTTAAAAGGACTGGAAGAAATAACTGCCAAACTAAGACTCTACTCATAGTCCATGGTATCATTTCAGTACATTCCAGGGGAGCAGAGCAAGTTAGGCAAAAATTTGTCTTTGCAAATCCTCCCCTCTTTTACCATCCTCCTCCAAACTTCCTTCTTCCCCAGACCTTGGTTACTCAAGGTCAGCTTTCTTGAGCCTGTCTTCTAGACATGCCAACCAGAACTCCAGATGCTTTTCTCCCACTGGAATGAGCCACTCTAATATCTCTCCTATTTGGTCTCTCCACTGAGATGTATTTAGTGTGTTACATTAGGACAATAATGCTGAAAAAAAAAAAAAAAAAACTTCTTAGATCAAAGAAATTTGAGGAACACAGCACACTTTTCCCCTCTTGAGGTTTACAATACACAGTAGTTTACTGAAATGCCCAATGAGTCCTGTGGTAGACAATATGTTTATCTTTGTTTACTCAGCATTTTAAAAAAGAATTTGCCTATAGAAGTCTTTTTTCACATCATGACACTCCTTCACTTATTCATGTATTTATGGAGCATCTAATATATACCATCCACTATTTTCACGTCTAACAAGGCACAAACTGGTTCTGCCCTCCAGGAGTCTTATACTCTTAGTGATGAAGGCAGACAGTAAACACTAAAATAGTATGTGCCTTTAGGTAATAATAAACACCATGAAGAAACATTAAATAGGGTATGGACATACACAATGACAGGTGAGCCTGGAGTATGGTGGTGCAGGAATCCACAGGATATACTTTGAGAAATTCAGCCTTTGATTTATACCCATGTGCTAGCCAAAGGGAAAGAACATCTATAACAGGAGAAGGCTTGAAAATCCTCAACCCTCTCTCTTCACTCCAACTGATGTTTGCTACGAAGATACTTTTGCTTTGACTTTGAAGACCAGCACTACTGATAGAGGCCACTCACTGGCCAGGTGAGAGAGAAGCAGCGTCCGGGGAGGCGTCCAGCAAACTCTCAGGTACAGACCCTCCGATTGTACCTTGTAGGTGGTGCTTACTCAGTGTACTCCTAGGGCAATGTTCCCTTCTTAGAAAACTGGAGAAATGTAATGGTTACACATTTAGTTGAACTTAAAAAATCCCAGCTGTCCAGTTTACCCTACAATGTTTATAATTAGTAAAAAATTGACTGGCGTCATTTTTCCTTCCTACCGACATAGAAATTGGATTGCCAAGTTCCATGCTGCTCCTCGTATCATTAAGCAGGTCAATTCATGGCTTTTTTAATTCACTAATTCACTGTACCTATTAGATACCTGCTGTGTTTGCAGCCCTGTGTTGGGAGCTGGGTATTCAAAAAACAAATTTAACTCAAAGGAAATTACTAGCGAACTGTAGGCAGATGGTTAGGTACTTTCCCTTGTGTTTCCCAGCCTCTGTCTTAAGAAATCAGTAAAACTTCACAAAGAAGAGAGGTAGCTCATTTGTTTCTCACTTTGCAAAGCCACAAAGAGCACAGTAAATAGAGGCAGATGCCTAAGATATACTGTACATCTTCACTTGGGAAGTCTTTGGATGACTTTTAAATATTTAGGGTAATTAATGACCAATACAACAAACTTTGGTCAATGAATAGAAATGAAAAATCACAAAAACCGAACTCTACTCCCTCTCTGACCCCCTCCCATTCTTCTCACTTGGAAAGGGTCTGCTCAGCAGCATAACTTTTAAGCAGTCATCAGGCCTAAAGAGCAGATACTTGGAACCCATTAAGATAGAGAAAGCAGTGATGCTAATCCACCACCTGAAGTCATATGACTCATCTGAAACAGAAGTGGTAAGAAACATTTAGGCCAGGAATCTGAAATGATGAGCAGCAAAGAAAGTCATAATGATTGTACTGATGAGTCATCTGCCATCTGGTTCTCATTAAGAAATGATAAGTCAAGGTACAGATAACAAAGAATAGAACAATACCAAAAATGTGAAGCGGACTTTTTCTAAAATAACAGAAGGAAATACAATGTATATGAGAAGCTATCACAAGGAGGCAAATATATTTAGAACCTCACTGAGCAGGCTGGGCAGAAGCAGGTTTTGTGAAACCTAAAACTGCAGAAATCGACACGCAAAGGGAAGGAGACCTGTGCTTTAGTCAACCAGCAAACTGGAGACCAAGAGCCTCAGCAGGCAAGTTCCAGTTTACCAATTTATCCCTCCCACTTCACTTGCTGGCTGGACTTGCCACACCCGAGGCGGGAAAATATGTCAATCCAATGAGGGAAGAGAATACTGGATCTCTTTTCGATGCCTCCTCACCCATCAGCCCTCTCCTATGATCTCCTTTGGCTACCCTACTAGGACAGAGAATTATTCAATAGAATTGTTCTGTGTTCAGTGGAATTTCTCATCCTATTGTTCTTGGTTACATTGCAATTTTAGCACTAAATAACACTATTTTATGAGATATTGTTTGTACATCTATTTTTCTAACAGATGGTTAAGTCTTTGAGAGCAGAAGGGATAGTTTATTCATCTATGTTTCTCCAGCACCCAGCAAAGTTCCTGAACCAGAATAGAAATTTAAAAATTCTTAATAAATTGAATTGAACTGAACTTCCCCTTGATATTTCATTTGTGGCCCATTGTCCTGTGGTTTTCTTCTACAAAAACTCCATGAAATCTCATTGAAATTCTAGCTGCACCACTCAAAAAATTAGCTAAAAGAGGGATTGATGTTCATTCATTCTATAAATATTTATTGAGCATTTGCTATGTGTTACACGGAGTTCTTGATGCTTGGGATATGTTAATAACCAAACTAAGATTCCTGCCATTGCAGAGGTTATGTTTAAGTAGGGGGCAGAAACAGAAATTAAATAAGATAAGTAGATATGCTAGTAGTTAGAAAATGGTAAGTATGATAAGTAGATACTAGTATGTTAGAAGATGGTAAATATAAGTAGACATGCTAATGTATTGGAAGATGGTAAATAAGATAAGTAGACATGCTAGTAAGTTAGAAGATGGTAACTGCCATAGAAACAAGAAAACAGAGTAAGGAAGCTCAGGAATGCCAGGATACAGGATGGAAGGCCAGGCAGCTGCATCATCAGAGCGGACCTCATTGAAAAAGTGAGACTTGGCCAGACCTGAAGGAGGTGATGGAGTTAGCAAAGTGGATATCTGGGGGGAAAAATGCATCACACTTCCTTCTCTCAACTCAGTAAAGGACTTTCAGCCAGGGTTTTCCAAGCTGCCAGAGCACTTGCTTTTGGCCCACTCAGTGAATTCTGTAAGGTTTTAGTCATTTCATTACTGTTGTGTGATGTGGGAGACTAAACAGGAACAGAAAAAGGAGAAGTTCAGGACTCCAGCACAGAGTAGGGGTGGGGAGGAGAGGAGAGGAAAGGGAGCACCACCCTAATCTGAGATGGGGGAAGGTTCTGGAATTCTTATGAGAAGCATGAAGTCAGATCTTTCCTATTTCCTAAGTGTTTTTCCCTATAATACATGTAAATTATTGAAATCTGACATTTAAACTCACAGAATCTCTTTGCTGGAACCAAAGACTTCTTTTAACTGGTTTTATTTCCTTCATTCTATATTTCTTTGGCAATCAAAGGAGAACAATCAAAACTACAATTTCTGGCCAAGTAGAAGGAATTCTAGTTTTGTGGTTCTAATCCTTGCTCTCTGTCTTTCTTTGCTTTGGAGCTTTTTCAACACAGCTAATCAAAATATAGTTAAAAATATTCATTCAATTAAATATGATTAAGTGGTTGACAGGTTCCAGGCTCTATGTACCAAGAACACAAAGGTGAGAAGACGTGATTCTATCAGTGGTGAGAAACCATCACCTCTTGAGGTGCTGCTATTCCACAGATTGGAACATAATGGCAACAATTCACAAGAAAACAATAACATATAGTTGTCGTGCTCTAGAAATGACTCAGTAAAAAATAATGAACATATTTTTCAACATTCTCTAAAGGGGTAAAACTTCAGAAAACTCATGTTCTTACCAATAATGATTTTACAACTGTCATTATCTTTTCCATAAAATTCTGAAACCCCAGAGACATTTATATAGCCACTTCTAGTTCCTGTTAGTAAGTCTGTTTCACTGAAACACCTTAATCTCCCACATTCGCCATATTATTACTACATCACAACAAAGGAAGAGGGTGGAAGCTTCACAAAAATTAATAAAGAAGAACTAGAGACAATGAAGTTAGGTGGAGCCTTGAGGCAGGAACTAAGAACAACCTATAAGTGTAGAGGGTAATGTTTGTCAGGCTGTCAAAGACCACAGACCTCTTGAAGTGGTTCATTTGGAGAACATGCTTTTTCTGCTGTTGACTCCAGTGAGGGGTACCCATTTGGTGTTGGTGGTGTGATCCATGTAAGATGTAGCTCAGTTTTCTTCATCATTACTGGTCTTAACTAAAGAATCTCCCAAAGGTTCCTCAAAATATTAAAAATAGAACTGCCTTATGGACCAGTGATTTCACTTCCGGAAATTTATTCAAAGAAATCCAAAACAAATTTGAAAGAATATATTTACCCTTATGTTCATTGCAACATCATTTACAATAGCCAAGATATGGCAGCAACCCAAATGCCCATCAATAAATGAGTGGATAAAAAAGCTGTAATATATATATATATATATATATATATATATATATATATATATATATATATAATGAAATATTACTCGATCATAAAAAAGAATGGAATCTATCATTTGTGACAGCATAGATGGACCTATATGGTATTATGCTAAGTAAAATAAGTCAGTCAGAGAAAGATAAATACCCCATGATTTCACTTATATATGGGTGTAAAGAGCAAAATAAATGAACAAACAAAACAGAAATAGATGAATAGATACAGAGACTGATGTTTGCCAGAGGGAAGAGGGGTTAAGGGGCTGGGTGAAAAGGTGAAGGGATTGAGAAGTACTGATTAGTAGTTACAAAACAGTCATGGGACTATAAAATACAGTATAGGAGATTTAGTCAATAACATTTTAATAATTATGTATGGTAAGTGAGTGCTGGCAGCACCAGGAGGAATATTTTACGAAGTATATGATTGTCTAACCTCTATGCTGTACACCTGAAACTAATACAAAATAGTAAAATGTAAACTGTAATTTTCTTTTAAATGTTTAATTTAAAAATAGAATGTCCTAAAATTCAAGTACTAACATATAAACCACACGTGCATGGTGTTTGATGTTTGAGCAGGGAGTTACTGACTGCTGATGGGGTTTCTCTTCTGCTGTAGGAGCTGCAGATATGTGAGAATGGGAGGAGAAAAGTGATTGTATCGCAGACTTTTCTTGTTTTATTTATCCGTGAGATTCATTATTCTAAGGAGGATTTGGTGCTGCTTTTTTGTTCTTGTTCTTGTTACTGAGCCCATCCTGTTGCTGTACCCAAATAAAGTATTCCTGGAATGTAAGGTGTCATTTTACCAGCCTGACCACAGGTACCACATTGTTTGCCCTGCTCTGCTCTCCCTTTAAATAATACCTCTCTCTCAATACTAATGTCAGTGTCTCAGTCGAAAACTCAGAGAATAATAATGAGTCCTCTGCCCCTGCATATCTTCCAAAAAGCTAAGACAGACCAGAGAAGCAGTAAAATGATAGGCCCATTGTTTGAGCCCAATGCAAGGACTTCCCCTTTTGCATAAGCTGAGTCACATTTTTCCTGTTGTCAACTTGAAGCCTGTCCGTTGATGTACGATAGGGCTATCTTGCCGATGTATGAAGCCAAGCAGACAGGTTTCCTTGCTTTTGTTTGCCTTACCTTGGACGCTTCCCAATTAGAAGCTGTCCACTGGCCGAAGGAGATAAGACATGGTTTATTAAAGCTCGGATACTGAACTGAAAGAACTCATTTCTGACCATTTTCTTCTGTCAAAATGCTATCCGAGGTTCCTGCCTTGTGCAATCTTACTGATTTTGACACAAGTCTTTTGGAATGTATATGTGCATTTTATTCTTGATATCTGTTCAGTTGACACATGCTTTAAAACCACAGATATCTTTGATTGGCTGGCAAATTGTGAAAACAGGAAGTTAAAGGATGGAATCAACTGTGAAACAACCATAATAAGTGAAGCTTTCTGCTTAAGTGCCAAGATGGCAAAGCTACTACACTAAACAAACAAACAAACAAAAATGAAATGATAATATCAATAAAATTCACAGGAATGGTGAACAGCCAGAATGTTCTAATTATTATACTGTCAGAAACTTACACCCAATGAAATGGCCCTCAGAACTTAAATCACAATATTGTTGCTAGGCATTACAAAATCTTAAACATTAGGAGGAGTCTGATAATTCTTATTTGCTCAGAAATACTTGTGATGGTACTTTTTTGGTGAATCGCCATTTAAATTGAGTTTAAAAAATTGCTATTCTAATTGAATCCTTTCATTTATTCAGCAAATATCTATTGAGTGTTTACTCTAGGGCAGAGCTATGACAATCATGGCATATTTCTTTCTTGTTTATAAGCCTTCTCACCAAGATTTTTTTTATTTTTTATTTTATTTTTTTAATATATGTTTTTATTGATTTGAGAGAGAAAAACATCAATGATGAGAGAGAATCATTGATTGGCTGCCTCCTGCATGTCCCCTACTGGGGATTGAGCTTCAACCCAGTCCTGTGCCCTGACCAGGAATCGAACAGTGAGTGACCTCCTGGTTCATAGGTCAATGCTCAAACACTGAACCAGCCGGCTGGGCACCAAGATTTTTCTTGTAACTCCTCAAGGCTGCATCGGTCCTCACGTGATAGTCTCCCATGGAAAATTCTCAAAACAAAGGTTATCACCAGTGTAAAGAGTAAAAAATCCTCAAAGCAGTGGATGCAAAGAACACGAACAAATATTAGACTGAGTGAACAAGGCAATTTTTAGACAAATAAACCAGAACTATTACTTTATTACTATGTAATACGTTTAGGAATATGCATTGCTTTTAACATTTCAGAAATGTGAATGGATTTTAAAAATACTTGGATAAATTTTGAGGCAGAATCACTGTGGACGGTAGAATGGGAAAGAACAGAGAAAGCACCACATATATGGTATACTATCCACCCATCTCTCAACAATTTCTATATAAAATGTGCTATATAAACAATGTCATGTGTCATCTATTAAGAAAATTTGCTTTAAAAGTATGGTCAATATCTCTCAAGGTCTAACTCTGCCAGAAAAGAATTAAAAATATCACAACAGGACATTTTAATGTCATCTTGCTGAAGAGAGAATAAAGAATTAATAATGAAGACTTAGCACAATTGATTGTTAGATGATTTTCACAATGCATTTATTAACCTATTTGACCTTCAAACGCCATTTTAAAAGATTGCTTAAGAAAGAAATACTTAGGGGGCAGTTGGAAATTCATTTCAGTCAGCCTTAATTGTATTTTAATTAAAAATCCTGTTTCTAGCCCCTGGCCAGTGTGGCTCAATTGCTTGAGCATCATCTGGTGCACCAAAAAGTCACTGGTTTGATTCCCAGTCATGGGTTGTGGCTTGATCCCCCGTAGGAGGCACGCAGGAGGCAGTTGATCAATGTTTCTCTCCTTTTCCCTTCCTCTCTCTCTAAAATCAATAAAAACATGTATATATTTTTTGCAAAATCTGATTTCTAGATATTTAAAATCAAAACTGAAAAGAAAGTAAATCTACTCTAAGTGTCTCTTCTTACAAATAAGGAAACTGGGGCACAAACAAATTGAGTGACTTCCAGAGGTCACAGCATTTATCCAGAGAAGAAGCCAAGCCAAATCCAGGTCACCTAGACACCTGACTTCGTTTTACATCTCTGAGCTGGGGGAGGGGGGGGGGAGGGGGTGGGAGGGCGGGGTGTTGGGGGTCAGGGAAGGGGTGAAATAAAAAAAAAACTGCATTCTAGAATTATCTAATTATCCTTTATCCCATATTGTAAAATGATTCCATTTGGTGACAGAATCAGTCACTAATTGGAAAGTCAGTGCATTAAATTTAAACTCATGAATCTGCCTTTAGAAGTGTTGCAGTTTTATCACATCCATGGAGCATTCCAAAGGTGCTGACCAACCTGGACTACAAAATAGTCCCTTTTATTATCTAATCAAAAGACAAAGAGTAAATAAAAATTAAAAGTAAAGACCCTCCCAAGGAGAAATCCAGAGAAACTAGCAATAATAATGTAAAATTTTCAACTATGTAATTTCTAAGATTTTCATTTAACTGTAAAGTCAAATCACACTATTATTCATTTCACAGCTACAGATCAATTTGCTTATGTGTGAACCGTATGGAATAACAACCATTTTTTCTTCAGGTGAATGATCCTGGTTTGAGTTACCAATACAATCTGATAAAAATACATTATTCCAAATACACTCCAGTTGATGAGAAGGTGGAAATTTTTAAGTAAAAGACTACAGACTTAATTATCCTAAATTATCTGGTCAAAGAGAGAACATATGAGAATAGAACTTTACCCCAAATCTTTTATAAGTATTCCAATTTTTTAAAAATTATTTTAAGAGAAAAAAATGTATAAATCTTGACATGTATTTAAGTTAAATAAGTCTCAACTTTTACAGTCAAATTTTTATCTATAAGCTATAGCTACATTGAATTCTATGTAATAAAAGCCCAGCAACTAAATAGCGTAATGACCAGAATGACCGCTTGACCAGTCACTATGAGGTGCATTGACCACATATTGGTCTCTCCCCATGCCCCCCAGCCTTCAGGCTTCAATCACTGGATGGCGAACAGGGAACCAGGGTGGATGATGGTGGGGCGGGACTAGGAACTGGCGAAAGATGGCCTTGATCACAGGCTAGGCCTAGGCATCCTACCCATGCATGATTTTGTGTGCTGGGCCTCTAGTATACTTATAATACAGTAACTTTTCATTTTCTCATACTGAGTCAACTCATCTCTAAACCACACTCAGGTGTTTTCACTCTCCTTTAGTTGATGGTACAGTATCCACCTGATACCCTTAGGCATAAATGTGAGCTGAGGGAGTATCACTGGTGTGATGGTGGTGAGTGGCATGGAGGTGTGAACCATCTGCCCATGCAGTTTACTTGTGCTCTCTTATTGCTTGTCACATTTCTGGATATACATTTTTATCTAATGGAAGACTGATGCTGGGCCCATCCTTAGCCAGTCTGACAAAAATTAGGTCATAATTGGCAATTCAATTAGCATCCAATGGTCACGAGTTCCATGTCTAGTAGGACCCAATAACACTCTAGGAGCCATTTTTCAAAAAGCATGTAATTCTCCACTGCGGATGACACAGCCTTGCTCCAGACTCCCAAAAGCCTGCCTTGAATGTCTCCCACTAGAGGTTGCCTTCAACCCCAAACCACACCTTTTCCCACCACTGACAGCTCCAGGACCATCAGGTCTGACCGATCTCACAGGCCAAGGACCGAGACCCACAGCAGCCCAGACCTGATGCAGAGCCCTTTCCACATTTGGTGCCCACCCAAAGCTGACAGCCTTCTAAGTAACCAAGTGTATGAGTACAGCAACATTCCTGGTTGTAGACGTTTCCCCGTGTTGGGGACGCAAGATTCAGCAATTCGACTTTTATATTGGACATATTCCACCAAGTCCCTGACCTCTGGGCGTCTATAAACCTCACTCATGTGGCAAGTCTCTGAACATTTACCTACCACATGGAGGGATGGCTGACTCTTTTTGCCCAGGAGCGGACTATTTTTGTAAATGTTGAACATTCAGGAAGTTTGCCAGAGCCAAAATCCACCAGAGGCATCTATCCTGACATCTGCTTCTCCAAACTAGATCCTTAGTTTTTCCCAATCAGGGCCCATAGGAGACCTGCCTTGACTGGGCATCTAAATACCTCTGCGCTTCTAGAACCCTGTCAAGTTCTGAGTCTGCTCTTCAGAAGTTCACTGTGGGAGGTGAGGGCCTGGTAACAAGCTGCCCAGGGGGTTCTCTGGCTTTCACTTCCAGCACAAGCATACCTCATGTTACTGAGCTTTGCTTTATTGTGCTTCACAGATGTTGCATGATTTTTTTACATACTGAAGACAAAATTCTCCACCAACAAAAAGATTCCTACTCACTTCATTGCTATACTCATTTTATTGTGGAAGTCTGGAACCAAACCCATATTTCCTGCATTCATTTGTTTGTTACTGGTCCCCAAGTTTTTCATTATCCACTGCAGAGCATCAGTATAGCGTAGCAATAACCAGCCAACTCTGCTATCCTTGCACACCCCATCTCCGTGTCTTTCAAACCCCTGAAGCTGCTGTGTAGAGTGTCAGCCTGTGGACTGAAGGGTCCCAAGTTCGATTCTGGTCAAGGGTACATGCCCAGGTGGTGGGCTCGATCCCCTGTAGGGGGCGTGCAGGAGGCAGTCAATCAGGGATTCTCTTTCATCATTGATGTTTCTATCTCCCTCTCCCTTCCTCTCTGCAATCAATAAAAATATATATGTATATATTTTTAAATCCTTGAATTATCACAACAGCAAGAGTGTTCTCCATGAGGATGTTCCTGCAAGTCACCGCTGGAGGAATGTTCAGCAATGGTGCCAGGGACTGTCTGTGTCCCACATTGTTCTCAGGATGGAGAGCTCCTTGCTTGCTGGGCAACGAGAAAGCCAGGCCCTAAGCCATCTGACCTCCTGATTGGTCAGAACACTTTTGGTATCAAATATATCAATTCTGGTCTACCCAGAAGCAGGTGCCACATGCAAGACAGGGTTACACATGCAAGATATTTATTGGGAGAAACTCCCAGGAATGATAAAGAGAGAGGAAGCAGGAGGAGGCAGAGCCTTTACACCACAATGAGGAATTGACATCTGTGAAAAGAGAAACAGAAAGTTTCTAATCCTGGCTCCGAGGATCTTTATCTCTGTAACTTTCCCATTTCTGCATCCTTTGCTCACAAAGATATTAGAAGAAATGACATGGAAAGGCCTAACTCAGAGTCCAGACAGAGAGGGTGCTTAACAACTATTAATTTATATGTTCACTGCATAGAAAATATAATCATTAATATTGTAATAAGTATGTACGATGTCAGGTGGAAATATTAGGGGAACACTCTAAGGCATATGATTGTCTAACCACTATACTATACAACTGAAACTAATCTATAATAATAATCTATAATAATAAAAGCATAATGCTAATTAGCTCAGACATCCTTCTGGATGTCCTTCCTTCCAGACAAGGCCACAGCGGGAGGGGGCTGAGGCAGAGGCAGCAGAGGCCTCTGGCAGCAGCAGCAGATATGGGCTGCAGGTGGGGGCCAGGACCAAGGCCCTTGCATGAATTTCATGCATCGGGCCTCTAGTATAAAATAATGTTAAATGTAAAGTGTAACTGAACAAATAATTTAAAAAAAAACACAATTGCATTTCTTCAATGACTAATGCTACTGAGGGGAAAATATCAGGAGAATGATCAGCAGAGCCCCTAACTATCCTTCAAAGAAGCACAGTGCTGCTAATTCCATGTGTAGACACAGAGGCTGCCACTCTCTCATTCACAACCCCTATTTCTCACCAAGGTCAGTATTAAGCAATTGATATATGAAATAGCACAAGGACTTAAATGGCATGCACTTCTCTCTTACAGACATAACCTCAAAATGTATTTTGTTTCCCAAGCATTATTACCAACTAACATGCATTTTTCTTATTTTTATATATTTTATTAATTTTTTTACAGAGAGAAAGGGAGAGGGATAGGGAGTTAGAAACATTGATGAGAGAGAAACGTCGATCAGCTGCCTCCTGCACACCCCTCATTGGGGATGTGCCCACAACCAAGGTACATGCTCTTGACCAGAATCAAACCTGGGACCCTTGAGTTTGCAGGCTGACGCTCTATCCACTGAGCCAAACCGGTCAGGGCTACCTTTCTTATTTTTAATCTGAATGAAGAAAAATAGGGCTGGTGACAGAAAGTAGAATAAGGCAAACTTATACTGAGTGCTGGTTTGTGCCGGCATCCCTCTGGCGTTGGAATCCTTATCCACATCATCTGTGAAATCTAAGGCTTATAGAGGTTAAGTAACTTGTCCTTGGTAACTCAGTTAAATATTAGAAATAATCAATCACTGACTCCAGAAACTATTTTTGTAAAAGAAATATTGTATATTTATTTTTTAAAACTTTATCTGTAAAATGGGCTTTATATAAGAATTATAGAATTTTTTCAGTTTAAATTATTTTATTTCCAACATAAAAAAATTTCTATATTATATATTTAAGGTATGTAATGACTTTTGTCCCAATACCTGTAAACATTACATTGATTGAAGTAGTTAGTTGTTTATAGATCTATGTATTGCACTTTAATTTTAAACTCTTTGAGGACAGCTATCATGTCAAATTTATCTCATCCCTAGACAATTAGAGCAGGTCTGAATATCACATGTACTTAATTCACGTATGTGGAGCTGAATAGGAAATCTTAAACAACTCAACTAATTTTCCTCTTAATTCTCCAGTGGTTCTGATATAACAAATTACAATATTAGAGAAGAAAAGACATTCTCTTATTTAATCTACTAGAAGCAAGGTGCATGGATTCATCACATTGAAAGGAAATTAATTGCAAGGTGGCCGGTGGGGCAAGACTGGGGGAGACAGGTGGGACACGCCATAGAGCCAACCTCCCATGGTCCCTCCCCAGCCACACTTGGGGTGACACTGGGGCTTGAAGGGCATCTGCAGAGTGAGCAGGGTCCATCTGGCAGGTGGGGTCCCTCAGCCTGGCCTGTGGGGATTGGGTCAAAACTGGCAGTCTGACATCTCCTGAGAGGTCCCAGGGTACAAGACGACATTCTGCAAAGCTGCTGTTGCTCGGCCTCTCCTGCGTTAATTGTCTGCTCCCTAGTGGTCAGTGCTCATCGTAGCTACCAGCCAGTCAGCCGGCCAGTTGGTGGCTTAGCCTTTTATATATATAAATGGGACCCATGGCATAATAGAAGGGCCCTCTCAAAACCCTTCTATTTGTCGAGAAGACAAAGTTATTTAACTCGCTTTCTTTTCTTGGCTAAAAGATAGAGTGGGTATGGAAATCAGCAAAGATCCCTGTCCCAGAAACTCATCCCCTGAGTGTCTCCACGAATGCGGAGAGGGAGCCAACGATAAGCATAAAAGTACACAGTGCATATGAGCTGTGGAACAGATCGTGAAAGGGAACTACGGACAACAGGGCCTTGGCAGTGGCTTTCAGAGTTCACGCTGTGGTGAAGAGCCCGCCTTGGGAGACCGACCAGCCTCCGTCAGAGTCCTGTTTGCGACACTGAGCTGTGTGACCTTGGGACAAGTTGCTGAACCTCTCTAACCACAGTTTCCTTGTGTGTAAAACAGAGATAATATTGGTGCTGTGAGGATGAAAGAGAAGAGCACATGTAAAGCCCTTAGCACATGGCCAGCACAAGATAAATACTTATTAAATAGGAATTTATACTCATTCTTTTTACTATGCAGGCAACTAGCTGCTTCATGTGTCTGAGCTGAATGATAACCGCATTTGGAACTCACAATTGAGATCTTTGCATTTCCACAGCAGCTTTCATCTCAGAGGAACAAAGCCCTGCAGAGTATTAATTCTTTATTTATACTGGTAAAGGCAGGAGCACATACAACGGCCTAGCTATTAACAAGAACTGTAGGCTACAGAACTAACGCCACATGCACAGAGAAAAACCAAGGAAACACTCAGTAGTAGCTAGATTCCTCGTCTTCTAGAATTCCTCTTTAATTGGATCAGTCATTTGTTTTCAGTGGCCAAATATTATTTATTGGCAGTGTAAGTCAGTGTCACTGCTATATTACTCTTTTTGGGGATGGAGGGGGGTGTTTGTTTTCTTGAAAACTGATCTCAAATTTTCTAAATGTGAATCTAAAAGTGTATCAGTCTATGCACTGATAACAGAAAACAGATTGTAAATGTAACGAGATGCAATCAAGTCAAACAAATCCAACGAGAGCGCCAGAAGGCTTAATAGTAGGACCGCTCTTGTTCACACGCTTTGCTAATGATGGAACAATTGTTTGGGCTGATTTGTCGCTGGCATTGATGTGCAGAAAGCAACACTTTCATCTCAAATCCAGCTCCAAAGTTTTTAGTCCTGTCAATAAATTGGCTGTGTCTGGAAAGAGCAACTCCAAAGAACCTTTCTAATTACTAAGAAAAAGGGATCTATAAGCAAAGTCTGCAATTCTAAATATAGGGTTTTAGTTGAAATACACAATGATTTTTCTTCTTGTCACTGTTTGTCATCTACTAGGATGCCTGCACCTGAAATCCTTATATGTGTTTATAACCAAACAGAGCTTTAAAATGTTGGAATTGGTCAATGTTAAAGGGAGGTGGGTGGTAAACTGCTGAAGGATGTTGCAAGATTCCAAACTCATCTAACATTTCCTTCAGAAAATATTTTTTTAGAAAAGGAAATGTGCTCTGACTGCTGTTCACATTTACTGCGGGGACCAGTTTTTTATCAAACAGCACCTGCCTCTCTATTCAGAGAAGTCTGCATGCTAGGATAAGTGCGAACAACAAAGGCTTCGACTGTGGCAGCGGCTGCATCATTTTCTTGGAACTTGCCATTATGTTTCAGGTCAGAGATTGAGGTTTGGTACAGAGAACGGAGCTTTTAATATCTGGTGAATGGATTTTTATAAGAGGTTGGGAAGCTTCGGGTCTTAAAGAGAAAAATGGTGCTTTAAAAATAGTCCCATTTCCTTTGTACCATAATTATCAGTGCATGACAAATCGTTTTTATTCTGTTCCATGTGGGCAAGAGGAAATATCCTCTGTCCATCTCTGAGGGCTGGCCATTTTCAAAGGTCAAAATGTTCCCATGTTTAATCAGTTTCTTGATAACATGGAATTTACCTAGAAGATTGATCCTGAAACATCACTTTTAAGGGAGGATGAACAAATGATACAAATTCATCAATCTTTCCAGGAAGTCAATGTCATATGTTCATTGTGTAAACAGGTAATATTGAGTTAAATTAGTAGCTTTTCCATGATTCCTATTGGGAAAAAGTTCTATTGTGTAAGTGACCAAGCATCAGAAATAGAAATAATCAGCCTTGTTGAAAATAGAAAGAATGATAAAAATTTGAAGGAGTAAAACAATAGTCCAACATGGATGATAAGAGCCCAATCAAATCATTTAGTGCCGCTGAGCTTCCAATAACATGGAAATAGTCAGATGTTTCCTTACAGGGCTGTTATGAGCAAGAAATGGGAAAAAGTTTGTAAACAGCTTTACAAAACCTAAAGCCTTTTAACAGCATTAGGAAGGAAAGGAGCAAGTGGGATGATAATAGTAACAATTACAAAACAATCATACTATTAAATATAATAATAATAATAATTATTATTATTATTATTATTATTATTATTGTCATCATTGAAAAATAAATAATCTTGCCCAGATAACATCGGTAGATGGTGCCGCTCACACTATGTTGTTCTTTTTTATAATGTTTTTATTGATTTTTTAGATAGGAGAGAGATAGAAAGATGGAAACATCAAACAGCTGCCTTCTGCATGCCCCTTACCTTCAACCTGGACATGTGCCCTGACCATGAATCAAACTGGGGTCCTCTTGGTTCATGGGTTGCTGCTCAACCACTGGGCCACACCGGCCAGGTTATACTGTTCTTATGCTCTGGACTGGAAGACAAGGAGACACACAGGCCCTATAATCCTGCATAAAAAAGTGAAGTCTCCTCTGACTGAAGTGGACTCCAAACACATTAACACATGTTCTTTGAAAGAAACTCGACAGACTCTGCATTAAGGTCGCATCTTTCTGAGAGCCTCTTCCTAAAGCAAAGGGTAGGCTGATAGAGAATACTACACTTCAAAGAGCTTGCAGAGTTTCAAATGACCTTTGCCCACAGAACAGGGGAGTCATCTTAACATACCAAGGTCGTATTTCTCTCAATATCAGTTGTCCACATGTTACACAAAGTTGCCAGTCAATGGCAAGCCTTCATTACCATACATATCTCTGCTCCAAAATTCACAGCTCTCCTGCTACAGAAACTAAAGGTTTTTAAATAGAATTCTGAAAATGTGGCAGGAGCCTGGCTGGTGTAGCTCAGTGGCTGAGCACTGAGAGGTCTTGGTTTGGTTTCCAGTTAGGACACATGCCTGGGTTACAAGCTCAATCCCCAGAAGTGGGCATGCAGGAGACAGCCAATCAATGATTCTCATTCATCATCGGTGTTTCTCTCTCTCTATTCTTTTCCCTTCCTCTCTCTCTAAAAATTAATCAAAACATATTTAAAATGTTTTAAAATGTAGCAGAAACTATGGATTGAAAAATACTGTAGATTTTGTTTCTGAAACCCGCATCCCAGGAAATAAGTACACTTTGAACAGTTTGCATACAATTTCCCATACTCTCTCTCAGCTGATAAGTTTTGTGGTGAGAAGGTAAAGTCATTTATTGTAAGTCTATACACACTACAGCTCTTCTGCCAGGTCTAGGAGAAAGATGCAACCAGCATACATACATTGCTATATGTATGGATTTTTCTCTTCCTTTGGTGGTTGCATACTGTATCCGAACAATAGCTACCACCAAACCCTTTTTGGTGAATTCACAGAGGTATCCCATTTCCAATTCTATTCCAACAATTGGACATGACTGGCTTCTGAAAGCTCTAATTTGTTTACCTACTAGAAAGCTGGTTTAAGTCAGGTTTATACATCAACACAATAAAGTCATCTGATTGTATTTGGTATAAGAGAAAAGCATGAGTTTCTAAGCCTTACAAATCCGTGTTAACTCTTTTTGTAGCTGTATGACCCTATTGTTCTTAAGGCTTCATTTCTGCCTTCAGGAGAAATGGTAAGATATTGTGCCTTCATTTTGCATGGAGGAAAAAAAATTCTCCCATGAGAATTATTAATCATAAGCTAATCTGCACATAGATTTGGGACTCATGCACTCTGTGCGAGTCAAAAATTTTTCAGAGTGAGCATTTAAGGTGGCCCATGGTGGTTAATGCCTCTGAAACATCTGGAAAGAGAAAATGTAGAAAATTCTCAAAGAAAAGCACATTAAACCCAGGACACAAAGTTTCCCAGAAATATGAGGTTACAATAAGGAAAGAAAAATCACAAAACACCCAAGGAAACAAGCTTCCATCAGCAAAAGTCAGAAGATACAATACATAATAGAATTTGACCTGCAAAGATTGTAAATAATAAATTTAAAAACAAATATTTATAGATTTCCTACATTGTGCCAGACTATAGTTGGGCTGGAATCAAGCACATTGAGCAAAACTGACTTCTTGACATTTAGTGATATTTATTATCAATATTTAAAATGTGAAAAAGAATGTCTACTAAAACTTTTTAAATAAATAAGTAGGATGTCAAAATTATAGTCAGTTTTGATAAACAAACAGAACTTGAAGAAATAAAAAAATGATCATAAGGGAATTAGAAACTGAATGAACAGGATAAGCCATGGGTTAAAAATAATTGAAGAGATGACTCAAGTTTTTATCCAGAAAACAGCACAAGAGACAAAGAAAGATATGGATAAGAAATTATCCTATATAATAAAGAGGTAATATGCAAATTGACAGTCACTTCAACACACACGATGGCCGCCCTCATGTGGACACAAGATGGCCGGCAAGGGAGGGCAGTTGGGGGCAATTGGGCTGGCAGGGAAGGGCATTTGGGGGTGACAAGGATGGCTAGGGAGGGCAGTTAGGGGTGATCGGGCCAGCAGGGGAAGGTAGTTAGGGGCAATGGCGCCAGCAGGAGAGTAGTTAGGCATCAATCAGGCTGGTAGGGGAGTGGTTAGGGGGTGATCAGGCTGGCAGGCAGAAGCGGTTAGGGCAGTGGTTCTGAACCTCCCTAATGCCACAACCCTTTAATACACTTCCTCATATTGTGATGACCGCCAACCATATAATTATTTTCGTTGCTACTTCATAACTATAATTTTGCTACTGTTATGAATTGTAATGTAAATATCTGATATGCAGGATGTATTTAGGTGACCCCCATGAAAAGGGTTGTTTTACCCCCAAGGGGGTCACAACCCACAGGTTGAGAACTGCTGGGTTAAGAGCAGGCAGGCAGGCAGGCAGGCAAGCAGTTGGGAGCCAGCAGTCCTGGATTGTGAGAAGGATATCCGACTCCCTGCTGGGATTTGGGCCTAAACAGGCAGTTGGACATCCCTCAAAGGGTCCCAGATTGGAGAGGGTGCAGGCTGGGCTGAGGGACACATACCCCTCCCCACCCGTGCATGAATTTCATGCACCAGGCCTCTAGTAGAAAATAAAAAAATAGGTAGAGAAGGCCTGGTCAGCATGCCTCAGTGGTTGAATGTTGTCCTGTGAGCCAGGAATTCATGAGTGGGCGGAGGGCAGAAGGCAGCCGATCAATGATTCTCTCTCATCATTGATGTTTCTGTCTCTCCCTCTCCCTTTCTCTATAAAATCAATAAAAAAATATATTTTTAAAAAAATATGTAGGAAGATCTATTGTATGCTCATTCAGTTTTGTAGAAGGAAACATGAGGGAGGGAGATAGAGAGGAAATATTCCAAAGGACAATAGAGAATTTTCCAGAGGTGAAAGGAATCAATCTCACACTCAGGAAGCCCAACAAATCACATTAGGATTGATTTTTTTAATCTTCACCCAAGTATATGTTTTTATTGATTTTAAAGAGAGAGGGAGGTCTAGAGAGAGAAAAACATCAATTGCCTCCCATACACTCCCCCACCTTGGATCAGATAGAACCTGAAACCCAGGTATGTGCCCTGACTGGGAATCAAACCCACAATCTTTTGGTCCAATGGACGACATTCCAACAACCAAGTCACCCAGCCAAGATTCACATCAGCATATTTATATATTTTCAAAATATGTTTTTATTGGTTTTTAGAGAGAGAGGAAGGAAATGAGAGGTAGAAACATTGATGAGAAACACAATCATCTGTCTCCTACATGCCCCTACTGAGAACTGAGCCCACAACCTGAGCATGTGCCCTGACCTGTAATTGAACCCATTGAGCCACACCAACCGGGTTCATCAGGATTTTTTTTAAAAAGGAATTTATTTAGCAACAAAATTTAATGACAACATAACTTATAACATTTGGTGTAATTACCAAATGTATGTTAACAGCCCTAGCCAGTATGGCTCGGTGGTTGAGTGTCAACCTAGGAACCAGGAGGTCATAGTTTAATTCTTGGTCCAGGCACATGCAGGGGCTGTGGGCTCAATTCCTAGTGGGGGGCATGCAAGAGGCAGCCAATCAATGATTCTCTCTCATCATTGATGTTTCTATTTCTCTCTCCCTCTCCCTTCCTCTCTGAAATCAATAAAATCAACATAGTGGCTAGAATTATTCAACTGTGTGATGATATCACAAATGTAATCATCTTATATCCAGTGATTGGTGTGCAGGGCCACTCAATACACTCTACAAGGCTCCTAAAGAGGTTAGTTTTGAAATAAAATATTCCCATTATTATTTAATTTATACATTTTTAAAACAGTAACTAGAAATTATTAAGTTAATTTTTATACATCTCTATCATTTTATTTTTAATGGAGATTTATTACATTTGAAAATCTTTATAAACAATATCTAAATAAATAAAAATTTCAACATACTAGAAACCAAAACAGATGCCATTACCATTTTTAATGATGAATCCCCTATGACATTCCACAAACTTTTCAGGATCTTCAAACCATCATTTGGGAAGAAAAAACTGAACAATGTTTACAGGCCACTCATGGGTCACTATTAGTGATGTCACCAAATAAAACTGAGGGGTTTTTTCCAGTCACCCTTCCTGAAGTCTCTGCATTATTTTACACTATTTATCAGACCTCTCCTTTCTTACTCTCTTATATCTTACTTCAAGTCAGCATTGCATTCTTGCTGCTCTGATCTATCTGGCCGATCCATCCCTGCTCCTTGGTGAGTTCCTCTCATTTCTTCGTAACCACAACAGTACTAAACCCTCCGCTTTTCTCCCCAACTTCATGCTTGCTTTCCTTTGTTTAATCTACTGCGCTCATCCTGGGCTTGCTTCCCCAGTTCTACTCCCTTGGCAGGCACATTTCCTGGGGTCTCCTATCAGCTGGCTTCATTTCATTAGACCAAATGGGGACGCTGCAGGGAGAAAGGAGGCACTGGCAGGAAGCAGTGAGGAAGACAGAAGGATAACAGATGAAAGAAACTGCCCTGGTCAGTGTGAGTCAGTGGTTAGAGCATCGACCCACACACCAAAGGGTTACATGTTTAAATACCCATCAAGGGTACGTACTTGGGCTGCAAGTTCAATACCTGGCCTGGTTGGGGCCCATTCAGAAGGCAATCAATCAATTTGTTTCTCTCACATCTCTCTCTCTCTCTCTCTCTCTCTCTCTCTCTCTCTCTCTCTCTCTTTCTCTTCCCTCAACCCTCCCCACCCTTCCACTCTCTCCAAAAATCAATGGGGAAAAATATGCTTAAATGAGGATTAACAAAAAAATAAACAAATAATAAAATAAAAGATGGAGAAGCCAGGGTATCTCCCTCCCTCCCGCTCTCTGGCTTGGATGCCATGTTTGATGGCTTGACTGAAGCTGGCTGGTTCAAGATGGCATCATTCACATGTCTAGCAATGTGTTTTGGCTATTAGCTGGGTTCTCCTTCATGTGACCTTTCTTCTTTCAGAGGACTATGCTAGGCTTCCTCACAGCATGGTAACCTGAAGGTCTCAAGAGGTCTGGAGTTCCAAGACCTCCTAACACCTATAGGTTTCAGAATTCACACAGTGCACATCAACCACATTCCATCGGTCAAAGCAAGTTACAAAACTAATCCTTATTCATATGGATAGAAGACATGCACTTTGCTCCATGGTGACAGCAGAAATGTTACATTGCAAAAGGTTGAGGCACGGAGAAATGCCATTCACTAGGACCATTATTGTAACAATCTACTTCAGAAACACCACCTCCATCCAAACACAGTTTAGGATCCTAGCCAAATGCTGCTCCTAATCTCTGGTTTGTCTCCTTAGCTCCTTTATCACCTGTTCAATCAATTCTTTGCACTTTATTGCTTCTGGTTTCTGTGTTCCTGCCTTGACCCTAAAAGCACAGCTATTTTCTTACTTTAACACTGAATAACTCAAATCAGAATGCTAGCTTGAGCTCTCTTCCAAAATCCAATCCTAAATTTCCATATTTCCACCTCGATTTCCCCTTCATCACTTAAACCTGGTACATCCAAAACAGACTATAATTCTCTCTCTTAAACTATGATCCTTGTCATTTTCTCTATACTCTAAACCAGTGATTGAATAACTACAGCTGGTGGGCTAAATTTATTACCACCAGTTTTTTTGTGTGTGTTTTCTTCCTGTGTGTGGTTTTTTTGTTATTGTTGTTAGTCCTCACTCGAGGATATTTTTCCATTGGTTTCTAGAGAGAGTGAAAGGGATGGGGAGAGACAAAGGAAGAGAAACATTGATGTGAGAGAGACTCATCAATTGTTGCCTCCTCCCGTGCCCAGACCAGAATCAGGGATTGAGCCTGCGACCGAGGCACATGCCCTTGACTGGAATCAAACCCAGGATCATTCAGTCCAAGGGCCAATGCTCTATCCAAGGAACCAAATCGGCCATTGTACTACCACCGGTTTTAATGGAACACAGCCACACTCATTTATTTTTATACTGTCTATGGCTGCTTTGTTTCTACAATGGCAGAACTGAGTAGTTGAAACAGAGATCATGTGACCTGAAAAGTTAAAGGTATTTACTACCTGTTTTTTTACAGAAAAAATCACCAACCTGTTTTCCAAACCTTTGGTTCCTTCTTTTTTTT